>CM061532.1:158186493-158392878 GCA_030545055.2 Neoaliturus tenellus
AGGGCTGCCAAAATATTTGATTTTTCTAGCCTTTTGAAAGATAACATTCATATAAAACAAGTAAAATGCAACTACAGTACTAATTTCATATGATTGCTGTTATGTATGTTATTGCATTTTATGATTTTCTCTTAAGAACCACTGCTGCAAATGTAAGTGTAAGAAATGGTTGTCAAGCTGTAACCTTAATTAACACATTTGTATTGATAAACTATTTTTTAAGTAGTAAGTTATTGATTATTTTCTTTTTTATATTTTAATTTTTGTCGGCAATTTAAACCCTCTTGGATTAGTTACATGTTCAGTTTTTGAAATCATGGGTTTGACAATGGTGTTCAACAGGAACTTATGTCAATGAAAATTAATGTCAAGCTTTATCGAAAGATTTTGCAGGGTGTTGTGTTGACTATTTTCATTGTATTAAACCACTAATTTGCCTTTTGGAATCCTGTTGTTTTCAAGTCTCCAAGTAACTAAATACCATTAAAATAATTCTCTTAAAACTTTTCCTGATTAAATTTGAATAACATTGGTTATAGCTTGCCTTATTAAGTTTTGTGTTTTTAGTTATGCCATAACCATTCATTTTTATCTGTCCTAAAATTTTCACAAAAAACTTACTTATTTTTACGTACCTTTAAGTCTGACATCAAACCATAGTTGATGTGGCCTTGATTTTCAACTAGCAGGCCTAGAGTTTGATTTGGTTCTGCAGATATTGTCATGGAATATATACCATTATTTCTGTCGAGAATCCCGACTGGTTTCTGCCAAACAAAATGCTCATAGATAATTTTAAAATGTAAAAAAAATAATTAAATTCAACAAAATTCAATCAAACTCATTTTAAATTATAGCCATTTCATGAAATTGACCTATATTTTAACAATCAATATTCTGTGATTAGGCTTATGTACATCCATCCGCGTTTTTATTATTTTCTTATTATTGGTTTTTGTGTGTATTTATAGTTTAAGAATACTCTAATTCTACTTGAAGAAATTTTACATCTTGTGCCTGAAGATTTCCAAATTAAATAGGCTACAGGATCATTATACAGTGGAAGCTCTCCAAACCGACCACAAATCAACCGTCCATCACATTAACCAACAGTTTTCCAGAAAAAAACAAACTTTCGCTATGCAAGCAGATGTTGAAATTATAATATAGAAGTAACATTTATTACAAGAGGTCAATCAATACCTTGGCAAGTCAAATTCAGTCAGTTGCTTTTAATATTTATTGTGGGCAGTATTTACCTCTGCTAACTTTGTTATTTAAACGTTTTTGACACCATAACTGATTAACTTGATACTTTGTTTACCACCGTACTGATTGAATGCATTAGGAACAATTGTTGGCGTTGCAACATTGTTTAACATTTTTCACTGGATTTATTAATTTATTTTTATTTACGACCCTGGCAATAATCACCAACAATGATATTACAAGCAGTATCTTAAAGAATAACCCATTGCTTAGTGGGTTCTTTAGAGCATACAGGTTACAAATTAAAATACAAGTTCTAGATCAATGAGAGCTTATTATTTGACAAAAGTAGTCTTTTAATAGAAACTAGACCTCGCCTCCTGATCGAAATTCGATCAAAATAGTTGAGCTGGACTCAAAGAAGTTTAAAATATTTTATAACTGTAACATCTGTTCTTCCTATTTTTCTAGCAGTTGTTTTTACAACAGCTGTCTAATGATTCAATTAATTATCCTTCCTCCATAAGATTAACATTGGAACTTTGAAAGCCGTGGGGCGTAGCCCTGGAGTACGATGTGAATTAGAATGTGATTCTGCTCATCTACAGGATCTATACATCTATACCTTTCTAACGGTATGCGCAGATTTCTCCTACGATGCACACGAGCTGAGAAAAAAGGAGGAAACGAAACATGCTTGCCTATTAATATATAGATTACACAACTTTTACATCAGCTGATTGTTCCATTAAGATTCAGGTTTTGGTTCCTTTGTATGTCTAACCTGAAAAGAGTGTGATCATAATTTCTCTCACATATTATTTGAGTGACAATGAAGATTTGATCAAGCAAGCGTGGCTACGATTTGGATGGATAACCTATAAATTTTTGACATGTAATTGTACCAATTTTAAGTTGGTTATAGATAAACAAAGTAACGATTAAGTTAGGCTTCAAGCCACTCGTGAGATATTTAGAACACTCGTGGCTTTAAGGCCTTCATATTGAATTAATTTTTGCATAAGCTACTATTAATACATAAATGTGGTATTACACGGTTTAACCGACCTTTTTCGTTATCCGACCATAGTCCAGTCCCGTAGGGGTCAGTTAAGAGAGCTTCTACTGTATATAAAAAGATTGTCTTATATGAAAAAAATTACAATGTGTATAATTGACTAGTCAACTCTCGCTAACTCTAACCTCATTAATATAATATCTTTGGTGACATGTCCGGTCTAGGGTCTGTTTACGACAAAATGTTGTGTTTACGCAATAAAGGAAATGTATTTGTATTTTACTGCCATAATGCTGTACTGTACAATACCTGTGGAAGTCAAATTAATCAAAACAATTACATAAAAAAAATTATGATCAGCAAATTTTGAGCTGGCAAGAATTGACTGTGTTAAACTGAGCGATAGAGAATCGAAATTTTTAAGAAGAGCCTATTGCCTATTAGCCCTTTCCAATCCATGACGTTGAAATTACAGGTAATTTTTCTGTGCACCATGTTCCATGTCGATGCTCAATGGTTTTGTGGGATAGCGACTGTCGAGTTTTTTTGCTGAGTTGGTCTTATTTACTTCACCTTTTTCATATACCTTTCTCTTGGTAATTAGTTTGACAAGTTCCAACTATTATTATTCTACCATAAAAATTATGTAAAACCTGTATTACAAGGTTGTTTACCTTATTGATGAACACAATCGCTCGGTCATGCATGTGATTTGCCACCAGGAGTCCCTGGCTAGGGACAGTCCCGGGGAAGGTCGTCTCATACAGAAGGAGCCCACTGTACAGCCCCAGCTCTTCAAATGTCTTTGGGAACGTGGAATCCTTGTAAGCAATGCCCACAGTGGAGTCAAACAGTGATACTTTGGGCTCGAGTGTGACACTTCCGTAGTTGAGTTTTTGTGAACTTTCAACCGATATTTCTGGTACTGTCATAAACTAGAATAACACCAACAGTTCATTCAGATATAACAAAATTCTACTAAATGTTTCATTACTATGAAAGTAGAGTCATATGAGTGGATATGGTCCGATTCCTTATCTTCCTTCCGATTCCTTCTCTAAGGTTCAAAAACACCACAGAAACTAAAATCGGCTGATTTTGTTGCTGAAGTCACTTTTGCATTCAGCGTCTCATTTTCAAATGTGAGTTGTAACTTAACAGCTGATTACCTTCAGATGAATTTTTAAGTCAGAAAACTAAAATAAATCATCAGCCACTGCATAATCAATGTCTAAAAAGTCATAATTTCTTTGAATTATACTGTGTAGGTGAGTTTCTCACAAACAGAAAGAAATACTGTATATTACAAAATACGCAGTTTGGGCACAGGTCCTCTAGTCGTACTTTAATTATATTATTAATCACCAATAAATAATAAAGGCCATCTAATTGGAGTTTTCACCTGAAGTTACAACATTTCACATAAAGAAACCGGAATATTTATTTATTTACCAATATTTACTTAATGGATAAATGTCTAAAATACTAACCTCAGAGATAACAGATTTGATTGCAAAGTATTTTTCAGTCAGATCCCCTGCCTCGGTGATGGGCGCATCGTAATCGTATGATGTCAGTTGTGGTTGAAAACTCTTGATTGGGGATTTATCATAGTTAGCTCCTAAAAATATAACATCAATAAACCAAAGTAAATGTAACATGTGGCATAACTGCATCAAGGTTTCTGCCATATATGGGCAGTTAATAAAACAAGCAGTTAAAGCAAGGGATATTAAAAGGACTTATGTAGATAAGTTACATGAACAAAAAAGAAAAATATTTGTAGTGCATTTGTATATTTTTTTATGGAGGGAGGCTTCTAGAGTTTTCTTAGCCTAAAAAAGAGTTATCAGATTAATTGCAGGAACTAATCCCAGAGACCCGGACAAACAACACTACTAAACGGTTAGGTATTCTTCAATGCAATCTACATTTTCGAGTGTTTCACTTTCTTAAAAACAAACCGTGATACATACCATCATGAAACTGTGATAAATTCTTAAACAGAAACCATCAACAAAATCATTTCACTCTGAATTAACATAAATACAGATCTTATTCACAGGACCTCTTTTCTTGAACTGGGCCATCATATAGTTTTTTAATGTTCAATACCTCTTCAATTTCCATACATAAAAAACAGTAAGGAAATCAAAGCAAACCGCTTTTTAATACTTGTCCAGGCATTCATATTCATTCTACAGTGTGAATGAGATCCTCTTACATGTCACAAAAATGATACACTGGGGATCCTCTATTTAAGTATTATTAACTAAAAATGATTTTTTTTATTATTGAATCAATCAAGAGCCTTGATGCCTAAAATATTTTATAACTTACCCAAAACTGGGTTCTCATCTTTTGGTGTCACTAATTACAGTACACAGCGTACCGGTTTCGGCCCTATGACAATTCATCATCAGCCACTCCTCTTCTTATTTGTGGACGGCTGATGATGGATTAGTGACACCAAAAGGTGAGAACCCGGTTTTGGGTAAGTTATAAAATATTTTTTTATGTTTTAGCGAATTTCCCATAGGGAATAAGCTATTACCATAGGTCTCATGGTAAGACCTAAGCCCGGGACCATGTTACTTTTTGTTTTTAGGTGCCAGAGACCAAAAATAATAGTCATTAAAAATTTTATATATATATATTTTACTTAGTTAATTTCAAAATGAAAATTAATACAATTAATATATATATATAAATATATATATATATATATATATATATATATATATATATATATATATATATATATATATATATATATTCTTATTTCTATAAGGGTTTCGTCTGTTACGTCCCTTTTTCTTTCGACCTATTGAACCGATTTTAAGATTGAGGTGTCATTTTAAAGCTTAGGATATACCGCAGTGACGAATCGTAATTAAAAAGGTCATATTGGTTCGGGCTTCGCCCCCCTCGCCTTTGATTTATTTCTAGAGGGCGCTTTAAAATGTTGACCAACTTTTATTGCAAGTTCTTTAATGTGAATTGTAATTTAACAGCTGATTACCTTCAGATGAGTTTTAAAAGCCAGATAGTAAACAAAAATAGATCTCTGTCACTTCATAACCAACATACATGTTCTTTAGGTGAGTTTCTCTCATACAGAATCATAAAATGCGCAATTTGCGCACGGGCCACCTCGTATATATATATATATATATATATATATATATATATATATATATATATATATATATATATGTATGTATATATATGTATATATATATGTACATATATATGTACACATGTATGTGTCCCTAGACATGAAAACTCTCGTAAAAATGGTCCGATCAATACCAAATTTGGTAGAGATGTGTAATCCTACGTTTATTCGGATGAGTTCTTAAACCAGACATATCGACATACCGGAAAGGGTAGTTTTGAGGAGTTTTGTACCCCAAAAATGGGTTTTTTGCATTTTTCATATGTAAATTTTAAAAATTTTAACTTTGTATTTCAACCATTGGATTTAGCTCAAAAAACCCACAATTTAGTATTTTGAAGCTTTGCTCTATCTCCATTGGTTACCGAGATATTAAAAATTCTAAAGACAGTACATTGTATTTTGGGGCTCCGATGTTAATCTTATGGAGAATAAGGATGTGTTAATATTTCACTCACTAACCAATATTTTTCGATGAAACTTGGAATTCAGCTTCATTTGGTTGAGATTCATCCATTTATGGTAAAAAATCTTGGTTTTTGTGCTTATCATGGCAGCAAACCTGCATACTCTTTTCCCATGTTAATCATAATGGAGAATAGGCAAACTTCTTTAGCAATGGACAGATATTGATGAAACTTAGTAGATGGCTTCATATAGTCGAAATAAATTTTTTTATTATAAAAACCTAATTTTAGTGTTCCCCATGGCAGCATACCTGCATACTCTCCCTAATTTAACATAAGGAGAATAGACATTTTATTTCTCTATTTATGAGCATGTGATTTTATTGTTTTACAGTTTTATGTGGTCAAAATTAATATTACTAATTTGGAAATTCGCTGAGTACGCAGGTCTGCTGCGACGGGGGTATTATTTCTTATGTGGTACATATAGTTTGATTGTATTTATGTTTTTCTTTTCAATATAGCAAACATGTATTTAGTTTTCCGGTTTTTTTAATGCATCTATTTTCTTTAGCACCCATGCGTCATAGTCATAGTCAAATCTCTTTATTTATTTTCATGTACAAATAGTACATGGTAAACATCGTCACATATTTGTGTTGTAAAAGATATTATTTATAGAATTCACAGTTAACTTACACTATACATAAATAAATTGAATTAAAATCATTGTTCTTAATGTTCTATAGTAAAAAAAATAATACCCCCGTCGCAGCAGACCTGCGTATTCAGCGAATTTCCAATGGAATTTTGGTATATTTTCTATTTCCCCATAAAATCCATGGGGATGAGAGTATGTAGGTTTGCCGCCATATGGGGTTTTGTTGGTAAATATAAGTTAAAACCCTACCTAGTGTTTGTACATACCAAATTTTATAAGGCTATGGTGTTCTATCATTTTCCCCATAAACCCTATAGGGGTGAGTACGTAGGTTTGCCGCCATATATTCTAAGCAAATATAAGTTAAACGCTTCCTAATGAATGTACATACCAAATTTTATCAAGATATGTCAATAAATAAGCAAGATAGAAGGTTTTGTTGATTTACCATAAGAATAACATGGAAAACATACCTTTTGGATTTTCTCCATAACTATATAAGCTAGGTAAAAAATTCAAGATACTAGATTGTTTGTTTTTTTAAGCTCTTTTAAATGGTTTAAGTTAAAATTGTTGAATTTTCTAAATAAAAGTAAAAATAGCCAAAAACCCATTTTTAACCCTTTTGAAACCCCATAAAACCCCGTTCCAATGGTCCGATCATTCTGGTTCGTGAACTCAACCTAGTAGACGCTGGCTTACACCCCTGTACCCAAATTTCATCAAAATCGGAGGTTTCGTTCAAAAGTTATCGTGTTCACGGACACACATATATATATATATATCTATATATATATATAGATATATATATATATGTTCCATTATAAACACATACCCCTGCATTTTGACACATAGCCCTGCATTTTCGCGAAGGGTTAAGTCCCCAAATTGTAGGGATAAGTGTCATCACGATTGTACGCAGAGACACATGCCCCTGCACGATGGTGGAGGGATATGTGACTACACTTACCCCTGCACGCTTACCATTGCTGCCAACAGAAGATTACTAAATAGTACAAAATGCTTAACCGCGAACTATTTGACACTTAACCCTACTTGGTATGCAGGGCTAAGTAACCCTTATTTGTAGGAGGTATTATCAATGAGGGATATGTGTCAGGAGAAGGGATAGTTCTTCCAAGAGGCAGGCCCAAGTATACTCCACGAAGGGATAAGTGATTGATCCAATTTGAAGTTGATGCACACGATTTATGGTGTGTGATATCATTTAGGTATATGAGTCAGTTGTAGTGATAATTAATCACCGAATTTAGTGTGGCCCATGAATAATGTTTTAAGCTTATTTTGTGGTGTTGGTATAAATTAGTTTAAGTCGATAAATATTTAAAAAGACAGAATTATATAAATTATAGAATTATATAAATTATTATTCAATACTTTAATGAGCAAAAGCTTTAGTTATTGTGATCAAGATCTATGAATTTATGATTTCCGGGTTAGGGAGTGGCAAGTAGGCCTAGCGATATGTGTGTCTTGTATGTTATTCAGGCTTTTAGCGTGAACTAATAGAATTTAAATATTTTTTAAGCTAATTTAAAGTGATCTGAGTGACACATATTACTTCCTTGGTACAAAATCATCATTAATAGTGGGTTAACCATGCACGGGCAGTGTCAGGGGCCGGGATAAGCTTTTTAAAAATGAAGGGCTTAATGGAAGTCTTACAGGTATTCGTGTAGTAAGCAAAATTAAAGTTTGTTAATTTTGAACAGACATGCTTAACATGTGACATGTAAAGTAAATCACGCATGGACTGGCTGTTTAGGCAGGGCTATGTTATCGCACCATTCGTAGTGGATGATACCATGCAGGGGTATGTGTCAGGGGCGGGGACAAGTTATCAAAGAATTCAGGGCCTAGTATATGTCTTGCAGTTATTATTTTTAAGTTGTAAGCTAATTTAAAGAAAATTAAACCACGCATAGACCGGCTGTTAATCCAGAGCAATGTAATACCCTTTCGTAGTGATGATACTGTGGAGAGGTATGTGTCACAGAAAGGAACGAGTTATCAAAGAATGCAAGGCCTATTATACGTTTTGCAGGGATTATTGTTGTAATGCATGCTAATTATGAGTAAATTAAATTACACTTAGACCATAGACCTGCTTTGTGTGCAAGGCTATGTAATCAATATTATAAGTAGGTGATAGCATGCGGAGGTGTGTGTCATGGGCAGGGATAAGTTATCAAGGAATGCAGATTCAAGTATACGTTTTGCTGGGATTATTTTTATGTTTTGTGCTACTTTAAAGTAAATTAAATCACTTATAGACCGGGTGTTTATGCAGGGCTATGTAATCACTATTCCTATAGTGGATGATTTCATGTAGGGGTATGTGTCAGGAGCAGGGGTTAGTTGTTAAATACTGTAAGGCCTACTATACGTCTAGGATGAATTATTTTTATTTTGTGAGCTAGTTTAAAGTAAATTAAATCACATATAGACCGGCTGTTTATGCAGGGATCTGTATTCACCATTCGTATCGTATGGTACCAACGCAGGGGTATGTGTCAGGGGTAGGGATAAGTTATCAAAGAATGCAGGGCCTAGTATACGTCTTGCAGAAAATTATTGTTTTGCTGCTAGCTAATTGAAAGTAAATTAAATCACATATAGACTTGCTCTGTATGCAAGGCTATGTAATCAATATTATTTGGGGGTATAGCATGCCGAGGCAGGGATAAGTTATCAAAGAATAGACGGACAAGAATACGTCTTGCAGAGATTATTGTTACGTGTTAAAATAATTTAAAGCAAAATAATTCACACATAATACCAGCTGTTTATGCAGGGAACTGTAATCATGCGTAGTGTATGCAGGGGTACGTATCAGGGAAATGGACAATTTATCAAGAATGTAGGGCCTAGTATACGTCTTGCAGGGATTATTTTTATGTTTGTGAGCTAGTTTAAAGTAAATTAAATCACACGTATACCGGGTGTTTATGCAGGAATATGCAATCACCATTCGTAGAGAATGATACCGTACAGGGATATGTGTCAGGGCCAGGAATAAGTTATTAAAGAATGCAGTATACGTCTTGCCAGTTAACCTAAATTTAAAGGAGGCTGCGTTTCGTGCACTCTGGTATATATTTGAACAATAATTCCTACTAGACGTTTACTAGTCCCTGCATTCTTTTTTATCTTATCCTTGCCCTCTGAAACATACCCCTGCATGCTATCACCCACTAATAATATTGATTACATAGCCTTGCATAGAAAGAAGGTCTATGTGTGATTTAATTTACTTTAAATTACCTTGCAGCACAACAATAATCCCTGCAAGACATATACTAGGCCCTGCGTTTTATGATAACCTATTCCTGCCCCTGACACATATCCCTGCACAGTATCAACCACTACGAATTGTGATTACTTTTTCTGCATAAACAGCCGGTCTATGTGTGATTTAATCTACTTTAAATTAACTTACAACATAAAAATAATCCCTGTAAGACGTATCAGGACTGCGGAGAACATATGAACAAAAGAAGGGCTGTTTCATTCCTTTGATGTTGGAAAATGCCGCTTTTGAGTCAGGCCGATGACGTAATCAATCTGATGTCCATAAGAATAACTTGTACCAGCTGATCAGGCTAATGACGTTTTGGGTACTAATTTTTACATCGTTTTACCCGCTAATGAAACAGCCCTTGTCTATTACATTACAGCAGTTTTCCCCAGTCCTGAAGACGTATACTAGGCCCCTGCATTCCTGCATTCTTTGATAACTTATCCCTGCCCCTGGTTAAACCACCTGAAAGAGGAGTGAGCGAAGTAAAATAGCTCTTCTTGAATAGAAACAAGCATTTTGCACTTTGCAATTTAGCTCACTGTTTGTTACTACTATTACTATAAAGAATTTTTAGCGAGAAAATTCTCTGGCCCCACGCACTGCTTGGTTACACTTACTAAACTTAAAAATAATAAAGCAGCTTTTGTAAAATAATAAATTATAATGAACAGTATTTACAAACAAACAAAAAGTAAGTTACAAAACCTCAATATGAACAAATAATATATTTTATATTGAAAGAATTCATAAAATCGTTTCCAAGTCCATCCGGCGGTTATATTTGATCGATCTGCAAGTTTTATGTTAGAAATTAAAGGTACTCACATGCAAATGACGCAAAGAACATCAGCATACTTTCACCTTTCGCCTAACTCAACTTATACGCAAAAGATATTCCTCCACATGCATTCCTCATATGGGAGTTTATTTTGGAGTCATGTTTCGTTCCAAATGAGGTGAATGGTTTGTTATGGTCTAAGAACACTCAGTGAAATACGTTCTTACATTTGAGATATAAAATCGTTTAAATTTGACGAGTTTGAGCCGAGTTACGCACACACGACCAAAGTTATTTTTATTCAATTGGACGGGCTAGAATGTTAAAGTAAACTATGGACATATTTGTTTCAATTTAACATATGTTTAATAAACACGTGCTTTTTAAGATTGTTTGAATTGTACAATCATTGGTCATTCTCCTGTCATTAATTTTTGTTATACTGCTTATTTATTTTGCAGTTTTTGTTTAGTAACATATCTGCTACAATTATTTGTTTGATTCATGATCAATGACGATTGTGTAGAGGTTTCAATTATGCTTTTTGTAACCATCATTGTCAATTATATTAGTTTAGGTTTATATTCAGATCGATAGATTTAACTATGGTTCTTGGTAGGAAGACAAAAAGTAGAAAAGTGAAAAATGAAGAGAAGAAAGTGTCAAGCAGTCTTGGACCAGTATCTGATCTCATAAAATATTCTAAATTAACAACAAAAACTCAATTATCTGTGAATATTATTTTGTTTATAATGTGATTCTCCTATGATTGTTTTTTTGATTACAATCATAGGAGATAGTAGTACAGTATTCTATTATAAACAACTACTTTTTACGCACAACATGGATCAATTATATTGTTAAAAATGTAAAAAAATCAATTTAATTTCCAAACGGCATTATAGTTTGGGGGAGATGTCGAGGTGCACCGATGGTCAAGGGCATTCCACAGCGGATTACCGTTGACCCTCGGAGGGACAGGGTCGAGGGGTTGCCGATGGTCGGCCTGTTCCCCATGTTTTGGTACCACGTTGTTTCTAATTCATTCCAAATTAAAAATAAATGTTAGGTGCGGGATGTTGTTATTTAAACTGTGGGAAAAGCCCTGTAAATAGTAATTTTTTTCAATAATCCCTCAGGTGTGAAAACATACCATTAGACTCATTCGAGCGAGCGGTTCCTGAGATATGAATTAAAATCAATTTTTCCGACTTTTCGTTCATAGCGGCTAAACTATCGATTTTCGTATGTTTGGAATTGCTTTCATTGAATTCCTTAGGTGTGAAAACATACCATTAGACTCATTAATTGTTAGATTTGAGCGAGCGGTTCCTGGGATATGAATTAAACTCAATTTTTCCGACTTTTCGTTCATAGCGGCTAAACTATCGATTTTCGTATGTTTGGAATTGCTTTCATTGAATTCCTCAGGTGTGAAAACATACCATTAGACTCATTAATTGTTAGATTTGAGCGAGCGGTTCCTGGGATATGAATTAAACTCAATTTTTCCGACTTTTCGTTCATAGCGGCTAAACTATCGATTTTCGTATGTTTGGAATTGCTTTCATTGAATTCCTCAGGTGTGAAAACATACCATTAAACTCATTAATTGTTAGATTTTAGCGAGCGGTTCCTAAGATATGAATTAAATTAAATTTTTCCGACTTTTCGTTCATAGCGGCTAAACTATCGATTTTCGTATGTTTGTAATTGCTTTCATTGAATTCCTCAGGTGTGAAAACATACCATTAGACTAATTAATTGTTAGATTCGAGCCAGCGGTTCCTGAGATATGAATTAAATTCAATTTTTCCGACTTTTCGTTCATAGCGGCTAAACTATCAATTTTCGCATGTTTGGAATTGCTTTCATTGAATTCCTCAGGTGTGAAAACATACCATTAGACTCATTAATTGTTAGATTCGAGCGAGCGGTTCCTGAGATATGAATTAAATTCAATTTTTCCGACTTTTCGTTCATAGCGGCTAAACTATCGATTTTCGTATGTTTGGAATTGCTTTCATTGAATTCCTCAGGTGTGAAAACATACCATTAGACTAATTAATTGTTAGATTCGAGCCAGCGGTTCCTGAGATATGAATTAAATTAAATTTTTCCGACTTTTCGTTCATAGCGGCTAAACTATCAATTTTCGCATGTTTGGAATTGCTTTCATTGAATTCCTCAGGTGTGAAAACATACCATTAGACTCATTAATTGTTAGATTCGAGCGAGCGGTTCCTGAGATATGAATTAAATTAAAATTTTCCGACTTTTCGTTCATAGCGTCTAAACTATCGATTTTCGTATGTTTGGAATTGCTTTCATTGAATTCCTCAGGTGTGAAAACATACCATTAGACTCATCAATTGTAAGATTCGAGCGACCGGTTCTTGAGATATGAATTAAAATCAATTTTTCCGACTTTTCGTTCATAGCGGCTAAACTATCGATTTTCGTATGTTTGGAATTGCTTTCATTGAATTCCTCAGGTGTGAAAACATACCATTAGACTCATTAATTGTTAGATTCGAGCGAGTGGTTCCTGAGATATGAATTAAATTCAATTTTTCCGACTTTTCGTTCATAGCGGCTAAACTATCGATTTTCGTATGTTTGGAATTGCTTTCATTGAATTCCACAGGTGTGAAAACATACCATTAGACTCATTAATTGTTAGATTCGAGCGAGCGGTTCCTGAGATATGAATTAAATTGAATTTTTCCGACTTTTCCTTCGTAGCGGCTATACTATTTTTATTATTTCACTGTTGCATATTAGCTGGTAATTTTGCACTCTGTACCACACACATTGTAGCAGTGGCGCCTTCAGTTGGTGCCATGAGGGCCATGGTCCCCTCCGAGAGTTTTCGGGCAGTAAATTTTGGTGGCTTAAAAATCATACCGGTACGTTATATTTTAGTTACAAACATTATCTATTTTTTATGAAAGTTTGACATTGTTTATGAGTATTTAGCTTTGATTTGTATTAATTGAGATTAAAAACAACATTAGGCCTATTATATTTTGAGGAAGTTTTGGAGGTGCTTAAATTCAGCAGAGTTTGCGTGAGCGCGCGGCAGACGACACGGACAACTGGATAAGGGACGAGAAGACAGAGACATTGGTGCTGTATTGTAAATGCCATCAGCTGATCGGGATTGTTGACTGTCAGTGGTTATGGCCGTGGGGGGGAGGGGGCAAACGAGCCATGGCTCCCTCAGTCTCATGAAGTTTTTGCTAGTTAATTTATTGGGAGTTTATAAATAATTTTAATCAGGCTATTAATGTAAATACTAGTATAAGTGTTGCTCGAAATCGAGCAATTTATTTTAATACAATACAAAAGTTACTTTTAGCTTTAAATCAATGACATCCGACCAATCCAATATTGTGAATATCTTTAATCACCGAAACTACATGTATTTGCAGCTGATTATTAACAGATGTTTAAAATGCTTTATTCAATCCCAATGCTATTTAAATGGGAAACTTTGAGATTTCAATGGTGGATAGCGCCTTTATTTTCAGTCCGATTCTCATCAATTTTTGGCGGAAACAACTACAGACCAAGCCCTATCCAATGACACCAAAAACTTGAAAATCGGTTCAAAATTGTAGGAGGAGTTCTCAAGACAAAAAAACCCTTAGCATATTAAATAAGTATAGATTACAACAACAATCAACTATACCTCTTCATTGTTAACAGATGTTTCAATAAAAAGGCTTAAAAGTAGTATTTTTTTTGTTCCTTGTAATTCCGTTACAAAAATATCAACCCATAAACCAATGTTAAAAATTACATTTTTAAAACTTAATTTTATGCAACAATTGATTTTTGCTGGGGTGGAGGCTATTTAAAAACTTATTTTTGGACCAAAAAACTATTAAATGCAAAGTGTAAACAAAATCTACCCGCTATATTTAAAGATAGTGGAAAATACATCGCCATAGACCAATGTATACAGAACCGAATAAGTAGGGACATTCTTATGGGGAATTAAGAACGCCGCCCCCGAAACACAGATAGCACCACTAAGACGTAATTTTTATTCAAGGATCATGCTGATTGGTTGAATGGAAACAGATGGCTAGGATAATTTTGCATACGTTTGTTAGTCTTTTGATTTTTTTTTTAAACAAATACCCTCATTTTGGGGGCAAAACAAAAATTTTTTAACCTGGGATGTCCCTACTTATTCGGTTCTGTATACATTGCATAGACACTCCTCGTAAAGTAGGCTATAGGTTTTTGCGCTGCGCGCGGCAGACGACACGGAGAAAGCGACGAGAAGGAGACTTTTTCAACAGTGGTATTTTTTATTATTGTGAAGATCATCGTCTGGTGGAGATCGTTGAGTGCAGTCATAGCCTTCTTTTTGGAACAGTATTATATCAAGATTGTTTTGTTGTAATGTTGTTCAATTTAATTTGTATTTAGTGTGAATGAAGTTTGAGCTGTGATAATTTAAGAATTGATGGAGTACGCCAACCGTACGCTTACTTTTGTTTTACTATGGGGTAGGTCGTGAAGCTCCATCTGACGGATTTATGATCACTTGGAAACCATAAGGGACTAACATTAAAACTTAGTTATACCTATTAGAGGGGAAAAATTAAATTTCAAATCTCGCTTTTGAAAGGAGTTTAAAGTCAAGAGTTAATTTCGATAGTCATGACGACATTGGCACACGTGATTTGCTTTTTACCGCTAAGTGCATTCAACAAATTAACACATATCTGATTTATTATTGAAGCTGGTTTTTTTTTAATTAAACAAAAAAGACTATACCAATTTAATAATTAACTTTATTTTTCAGTTTGTTTAGCTCAACTGCTTAAGAGAAGCGTAAATAAAATCAAGAGTCTCGATGTTATAAACTCAGACTGACTGCAATTATTTGCGTGATGCGCACTTGGTAGGTTACCTCTTCTTTTACTGAGGTTAGGTTTCAATGAGAAAAATACAGTTTGATTTTGGAAATCTTTTCAAAGTATTCTGTCACCCCCTTATTTTTTCATCTAGGAAAATAATACTATTTATAATATAAATTAACAATACCATCATTGATCGGCAATTTATACCCTCCCCCCCGTCGTCCTTTTCGCCTCTCAACCCTTTGCGAGGTCACCCCCCCCCCAAAAAAAAACTTCGGCAGGCAATGGCCTCCCCCCGAAAATCGGCACTGCATTGAGGGCGTTCACAAGCATCCACCGCAAAGCGGTTTGTTTACGTTTTTGCCTATCACGTGACAAATCCCACAAATAAAATGTCTGGAATTAGTCACGTGATTGGCAAAATGTAAACAAACTGCTTTTGCGGTGGATGATCGTGAACGTGTCCATTGTAGCACATACATTGTAGTAAACACATTGTACCACTTTTGTAATATTATTTGTAACAGTTGTTATTTATCAGTTTACTTGAAACTGTTACGTTTAACAATGTATAGGTTTGGCTTAGAAACATAACAGCTGACTTGGACTCTCTGAAATAATCATCTATACTTATTTAATGCACTAAATGGTTTCTTTTTGTGTTGAGAACTATTCCTACAATTTTCAACCGAGTTTAAAGTTGTTGGTGTCATTGGATAGGGCTTTGTCTGTAGTTGTTTCCGTCAAAAATTTATGAGAATCTGACTGAAAATAAAGGCGATATCCACCATTTAAATCTCAAAATTTCCCATTAAAATACCATTGGGATTGAATCAACCATTTTAAACATCATCTGTTAATGTTCAGCTGTAAATACATGTAGGTTTTTGTTATTACAGATATTCACAATATTGGATTGGTTGGATGTAATTTATTTAGAGCTACATCTAAACTAGATATACAATGCAGTTGTCTGCTTGCAATATTGAGCGGAGCGACTATTTTTAAAATCAATAATAGCAAATGTTTTATAAGTAATTAAAGTGAGCTCGTTCGCTACGCTCACTCGCCATCAGGGTTTAGTTCGTTCGCTGCGCTCACTCGCCATTTGGGTCAGCTCGTTCGCTACGCTCACTCGCCGTCAATTTGGTTCGTTTGCTGTGCTCACTCACCGTTTGGGTCGGCTCATTCGCTGCACACACTTCGCGCCAGATTTAGGTTGTTAGCTGCGCTTACTCGCCACAAGTCTACCATACTCTAATAATTTTTGATTACGCAGGTTTGCTGCGACGGGCTATTATATGTTTAGGGCCTACAAGATATTAAATGGTGCGTCGTCCAAGATTTGCACCTGATCTCCGTAGATGTGGCATTTCATTCACGTAAACAAACCACTAAAATAAACAAAACAACAATTCCACATAAAACTACTGTATTCACCAACACCTGATAGTAACAGTCAGCAGTTAAATTTGATCCTTATAACAGCTGTATATTTAACTCACAGTAAACAAACCAAATAAAATATTTCTCCTATTAAAAACAACATGGCAACTTTAAAGGGATCAATAAATTGCTCGATTTCGAGCAACACGTATACTAGTAAGTTATCCATATTTATTTAATGCTCTAAGGGTTTTTTGTGTATAGAGAATTCCTCCTACAATTTTTAGCCGATTTCAAGCTTTTGGTGTCATTGGATAGGTCTTCTTCTCTAGTTGTTTCCGCCAAAAGCTGATGAGAATCGGACTGAAAACAAAGGCGCTGTTTACCGTTGAAATCTCAAATTTTCTAATTAAAAAGCTTTGGGATTAAATAAAGCATTTTAACATCTGCTAATTTAACAGCTGTAAATAAGTGTGTTTTTAGCGACAATCACAATATTGGATTTGTGTGAAACACCCCACGGATAACAATTGATTTAAAAATAAATGTATAAAAAATTACCTATATCATGGGATAGAGCACATTAAATTGATCGATTTCGAGCAACACATTTAGTTGCAGTCAATCTGCTACTTGACCGTGTTTGTTATGAGTTTACATTTTATGTGAATTTTTTTTTGTTTTTTGTTTATAGTTTAAATCACCCCGCACCCCAATATTCTTGGAAAAGATCAAGTTAAAAAAGATTTATAGTTCGAATTAATTTGGTTTAAATATGTATTTTTTTTTCATTGTGTTACTGTTGTCATGTTTAATGTTAATTGAAATTTGATTGCACTATTAGTGCTTATTGTAAATTCCGAAGATGAAATATTTTAGAGTATTACGAAAGTAATAATTTACTGATGGTCTGTGTGGAATGATTTAGCCTACCTCCCACAATTTTACAACCTCCTTAGGTCCTCCCTCTAGACCCTCCAGACCCTCTAAGGCCCTAGTGCGATAGGTCTCTATTGTTTGACGTGAGAACACCCGTTTTGGAATTGGTTGGCAGATTTTAAGCGGCCGAGGCAGTTGTATATAATTATAAGGGTTGAGATTGATAGTTAAGTTGTGAGTTGTTTGGTGTGAGTTGTTTGTTCTACATCGACGTTCACTTATACCACGGACCGAAGCGAAAGGAAACGAAATAAAAATGTGCCAGTCTCTAAATAATAGTATATTATTCGCCTTTGAATAACATGAATTGTTTGCTTCAATTACAACATTACTTAACATAGATGTGTAAAGGTGATAGAATAAGTTTTACACTTACAATTATCATTGACTATGTACACTAACCTATTACTTTATGATAATACTAATATAACTCGAATTAAAATTACAAAAATCCCTCGGCATTGTCACGGTAGGTTATTTATTTGTTTTAAATTAATAGCAATAATTTAACTATCACTCATGCTGAAGCACATACAGCATATAGGAGATATCTTTAATATTGTTTTCTATTGCTATGATGCCAAAGAAATGTTCTGCATTAATTAATAAATATTATTAGTGAAACTAAGATCATGTTTATTTCTTGTTGATTATTAACACAAAATGTAGCAGGGAAAGAAGTTTTTTATCTTTGATTAGGGAAAGAGTGTCCGCAAAAAAGTTATAAGAGGGAGTGTTTAAATATTTTTATCCGAGGTATTTTTTGTAACACTATCCGTTTCCGCTACATATGATTTTACTTAGAGAATTTAAATTTGAGCGTTGATTCTTTTAAAGATGCTGGTCAAGCAACATGCACAATACCGTACTATGGTTAATTCTACTCTTAAATATTATCCCTAAATAAAAGTAATATATTATATAAATCACATAAAAAATTTGAAAAAATATCTCTCAGTCTGAATAAATGTTATACTTTATTGGTAGAACTTTATCTATGGAGTACAGATATTACATCCTTTTATCCTTATTATATTAAATTAATTAATACGATCAATCTATATAATCCACCTTCTAAGAGAGCAAATGTTAAAGAAAATCTCTAACTAAACTAAACAAAAACTCAAGGCCAAAATGTTATTAAGTCTTATCCTATTACCCATGTATCTTTTTGAAACGAATATGTAATATGCTGTATAATAGTAAGTTACTTCCCAATCTATTTGCAGCGGGGGTGTACTGCTTTATCATAGCCCATACAATAACATTATGAGATGTGGGAATCTCCGCTCTTCCGTGTAAGTTTACGACGCTCTTTCAAATCTTTCAGCTAATGGGGGACCTCATCACAAATAAATGATTCAAGTGAGAAATAAAATTTTGAATCTTCGCTACAACATTCCCACTGACAGCTTTTACTTGACCAAAAGTAAAACACTATTTCACATCCTACATATTTAATTTGATTATTCAATTGCTTTAAAAGTAGTAACTTTTATTAAACTAGATGCAATTATAATTCTTCTTCTTAATGCTATAAATACTGCAAGAATCACCCTTTCCAACAGAATCTTTTATCAAGTAATCATTCGTTGTATCAGTAGGCAAAAATATAGGTCTATTGAAGTGTTGTTTTTATTTCCGTCGCTCAGTTCCGCGGCCTTTTGCCACCCAATGGTCCCGTGAAATCCACGATTTTCACCCATTGAATATGCAGTCCAGTGAAACTTAGTCCGAAGAAAATCTGGGAAGCCTAACCCACCCCTAATGGGGCCGTCCGGCAGAACGAAATAGGCTCGTAGAAATGTCGGTAATATCACAAGAAGATTGCATGAGTTACCTAAGTTTAAACGTAGGATACTGGCTTTACCTAAATCTTGCTGTCGTTTTAAATATTTTGAGATAAAGATGACAAATTAGCAGTAGTTTAGAAAACTGAGAAAGCTGATCAAAAACAACTCTAACAATAATTACTCTAACAATGACGCAGCGGCGAATTTTGGGCGCTATTGTTTGGGAACGGACGGATAGAGGGTTTAATTGTTCCAAGTAAAGGAAAATGTTACCGCCTGGACCGCTCGCTACCTGCAAAGTCGGCGAACTTGAATCTGTCACGACGGGGACATGCCGACATTTATGACAGGCAGCGCGCTTGACTAGACATTCACTATATCACTATTTTGAGACAGGGACCTCACATAGAGGGTATTTTAACCTGAATATGAATATGAATGAAAGATGAGTGTAGGATGATCGTGGCGCGATCTTGTAGTCTTATTACATGTGTAGCGGAGTGTAGGCCTAATGCGCTGTACTTAACACTCTGAATAGGGTGAAGGCACCAGTAAGTGACCGGATTCCAAAGAGTGACCGGACTGATAAAAATGTATATATTTAGTTAAAAATATCAAAAATACAATATATTAAAGGTTTTAAAATACACCCCAAACGTTAAGTTTAAGTTTTAATTATGGCCTTGCTTTAGGCCTATATTAATGAAACATTATCATTTAAAAACATTTTACAATGTCAATATACTGATTCACCATTTCAACCTGATGTTGCTATTAGAACTCTCATTAACATGATAAATTACCGATCTGACTTAATAAAAATTGTATACAACTCTTGATTATATTGTAAAAATTGGTGAATTTTATGATATTCTGTGAATCAAAGTACATTTTAAAGACTCATTAAATTTTGTGTTGTTCACAATTTTCAGCGGTGGTCACTTAATGGGTTAGAAAAATTAACAAATCCAGTGAGTATTTCACAGGAAAAAATTGACAGGACCATTCAACCAAAAATGCTAGGTTCAGTTAGGTTTTTTTTACCACTGTTATGCTAAAACATAACAGTTAGTTACCCACAATCACTTTTATCCTTATTTTATCCTAGTATAGCTTTTCATTTTTACGAATTCTCCAAAAGTGATTAAAATTCGTGAATTTGATTCAGTTTTGGACACTTAATACTGAATAACTTCTACATTAAGAGCCAGTGGGATCATTTTACATTTAGGATGCAATTACTGTTTAGGTAAGAGGTACTCATATAATCCATTGACAAAATTTGCAATGGCATATTTTTATGATGATGACATCTAATCTGGTCACCCATTATCCATTAGCCTAAACAAATGTAAACAGAATTATGAATTTTTCCATTCATGCTCATATAAATTTTATACCGTGGGCTAAAATGCCTCTATGTGGTGCAGTAAAAAGGTCTATGCAAAACATAGTGACTTTCATTTACATGCTTTAGTCAAAGTAGAGATGTTTGCGGGTACAGCCAATTTTAGTGCCAAACAGTGGTGGACTTTTATTTTTTTATTTTTGAACAAAATATTGACATACAATACACTGTTATAATAAGACTTACAATAAATTTTATTGCAAGGTACAACTATTACTTTCGTAAGAAAATTTACCGGGATCTTACTGGGTAAAAGGGGTCACTCACTTGGTCGAGAATGGTCACTTACTGGAGTCGTGTCTGACAAAGAGGTATTATATTTTTATATACCTTTTTCTAATTATTTTTTAATAATTACTATTTATAAATACTCCTAAGATTTGCATTAAAAGACAGTAGAAGTTTAGGGGTTGTGAGGACACAAATGACCTGGTAGGATCTGGTTACACACATAGATGACTCTTTACCGGTTCTCACTGGTGCCTTTACCCTACAGTAGAATTTTAAATCTTGTCACTTTCACAATCAAATTTGAGCTATTATTTAATAATATAAAATATATACATAACTAGGGTATCTGTGCAGCGCAATGCGCTGCATTTACCCGAGTACCTGGTAATAAAACCTAGCCCCTTTGCCTACAAATTCAAAGTTATATTTAGCTTCTAGGCCTAACTGTCTTATGTCAGTGTTACTACTATTAATTTACTACTCAGCATTTTACTATTTAGCGTTGGTCTCTTTTACTATCAACAGCTGTTTTATTTTGCAATTCAATACAAATTATTCCTATGTTAATCTTATGGACAAAAAACGAACTTTAAGGGCTTCCCATGCCCTTCAGAATACAAATGTAACAAATCTAAAACCTTATAAGAAAACTACGAAGTGAGACGCATCTTATGGAATCTCAAACATTTAATTTCGTCTATAAATAAGAGAGGAGTAGTGTTTACAAAAAACTGCTTACGTTTGTACTAAATAGAATGTAGATGGATATATTTAATGAAACTGTTTTCCTCCATACACTGCTATTGTGCAAGTTCGTCATATCTTAGCGTTGAGACACTATTTTTAATTAGTTCTTCCGACTTTTTCAGCGTAGTGACTAAAAGGTAAACATTTCACTTGAACATATAACCACTTATATGTTGTTATATGTTTATTGATTCTTGAAACAATCGCTTGAGGTTTAAGGTTCAAGGATGGTTTGGGTGGTAAATTAAATTATTATGTAATTTAGACTCCCTGGGGTCGAAAACATATAGTTTGACTAGAAATCTGTAAGGTTCTGATAAGTGGTGTACAAGTTATTGTGTATTCTTTACAATTTAAAGGTAGATTTAAATATTATACTTATAATGGCATAATAGTTTGATTAAGAACAAACTTCAGAGATAAAACTTATTGTTCACCATAATTTTACACATTTATCCATGTATTAACATATACTTTACGCTTATTACTTACATAGTTAGGCCGACTTAATTTTTTTAGTCCTTCTGACTTTTTCCCCTTAGCACCTAAACGGTAAACATTTCACTTAAAACTATAACAAATTTAGACTCCTTGGGGTTGAAATAATATAGTTTGACTATTAATCTGTAAGGTTCTGATAAGTGGTGTAATAGTTATTGAGTATTCTTTATTATTTTAATGGTTGATTTAATCATTGTACACATAATAGAATAAGAGTTTGATCAAGAACAAACTTCAGTGGAAACTTATTGTTCAAAATAATTTTACATATTTTTTATATATTAACATAGACTCTAACCTTATTACTAACACGGTTAATTAATTAATTATTTTAATTTTTCCGACTTTTTCCCGCGGAGCGCCTAAATGGTAAACATTTCACGTGACGAAAATAACTAGTTTAGACTCCTCGGGTTTGAAAACATATAGTTTACTACGAATCTGTAAGGTTCTCATAAGTGGTGAACTAGTTGCATTCTTCGTTATTACAATAATTGCTTTAATTATTGTATAAAAAGTAGCTTAAGAGTTTGATTAAGAATAAATTTCAGAGAACAAATAAAACATTTGTCTCCTTAGATCGAAACCATTTAGTTAGACTACGTATCTCTAAAGATATAAAACTTTTTCTCTAATTGTTACGTTTTTTATCGCCAGAACGGTTTTACCATCATTATGTCTTTTTTCTAATAGTTCGCATTTAAAAACCATTATTTTTAATTTTTATTAAACATTTTTTGCGTGAGGATTAGATTTAACGTTTCCTTGCAAAGTTTGTTTATTGTGGTTTTTATCAACAGTTGGCAACACTGACCCAATGCAGGGATAAGTGATGGTAAAAAAAATAATGTGGGTTAAGTGTCTATAAATGTCTATTTCGGTGTGTATATTCGAACACTTATCCCACGCAGGGGTATGTGACAAATGCAGGGTTATGTGTTTATAAAGGTATATATATATATATATATATATATATATCAATTTGAACGAACGGTGTTTTTGGCTTCTAGGGACCAGTGGCGGCCGGTGGTTAGGGACGCTGGGAGGGCTCTTATCATTATTTTATTTATATTTACGCCAGTGAAGATAAGTAATGTCTGCTTCAGGAAAAACGGTTATCTCTTATGTTAATAAATAATAGCTACTCCATCAAACAGGTATAATTCGATCACAAAGTTGAATTAAATTGCAATATAGCCTAAAAATCGTAATCACAATTGCTGACGAAAAGTCATCTCTGTTGTACATAACTAATAATCTGTTGTACTGCAGAGTATCAGTTATGTACAACAGAGATGACTTTTTAGGTCAATAAAATTTACCTAAAACAAGCAGTTGTGTTCCGTCAATTTTATTCAGTTGATATGAATCCGTTTAATGCTTAGGCCTACTTCTTTTTTGTGACATTTGTGTGAATTGAGGAAACAAATCAGACTGAAATAGTTTTGCCGCGGACAGGTGTGTTCTAAGAATTGAAAGCGGTCCGCTACCCCGGATGTTAAGATGTCACACACTTCCTTTGCGATAATATATTTCCGGTCTTTAAACCATGTTTACGTCTGGGTTCATGTACGCTATAGTTCACACACTGGACTAATCCAGTTCAAGGGAGTTTCTTATTTTTTGTACTTATATTTAAATTCTTTATCGTACTTGAAAGCCTTAATACAATCAATTGTTTTACTAACTGTAAAGGATTCATCACAATGTGGGATTATTTTGCCATTGACTATGAATACATAGTCAATGATTTTGCTTAACGAAATCCAGCAAAAAAATAATAAATAAATAAATAAAAATAAAAAATCTGCATCTCTCAAGACATTTTGTAGGCCTATAGTTTTATTTAATCTCGCAAATCTAATGTTGATCTTTCCAAGTACTTCATCAAATTCTATACACGCCTTGATGTCTTTGTCACTCGTTTTATGTATCTTAACTCTTTAGTTCAAATGTTTAATCTCTGAAATACCGCCAACAGTTAAGGCACGATCCTGAATCCCTATAATCAAGGAAGTGTTACAGAAAAACGAGTTTTTAATTTTACAGCCACAGAGCCAATTGGCCTAATTTTATAAATTTCTAAAACACTTTTTGATTAAAACTATTTTTTTTTTTGTTCAACTTTGCATTTTATAAATAACTAAATTGGGCCTTAGAAGCCCCAGGTTCTTCAAAATAATTCTAATATTCAATGTTTTTCATTCTATTACCTACTATACGATTTATCTGGTGTAAATGTTGCTCATCTCTAACGTCACACATTTCACTTTCACCCATTTACATTTCATCACAAATCTGTATAATTCACTATTTCAACACAACGCACACCAACACGTACAACATTACTCACAACAGAACCCAGACGGACGACTGCATCGCGAGGGAACTGACAGTCACATTTTTGGCACTGCTCGGTTGGTAGCAGTGGCTGGAGCAGTGGCGCGCGCAGCCTCGGGCGCCGGGCAGAGCGTTGCATTAGCAGCCGTTGGGTGTGCCTGTGTGAGTGAGCTGCGCGTATGGGCGTCTCCATTTGATTTTACAAGAGCGCTAGGACGCCGTGGCCGGCGTCCGTCGCTCCGGCCCGAGCCGCCCGCGATAGAATTAGAGATACAATCGTCGTCGATTTTTGATTTATTTTGGTACGATCTGTTTCTATCTTCAACTTATGATCTATACAATTGTCATTCTGTTAAATATTCTCATAATAATATTTTTGTTAGTTTATTTATTTTTATTTTTAATCAATTCTTTAGGAGGGGCGGCGTCCGGGAGTCCTTATGGGCGAGCCGCCACTGCTAGGGACCTCAAAACCAAAAAGTATCATGGTCCCGGGCTTAGGTCTTTTTTTTTTTTTTTTTTTTTTTTTTAGGGCTTAGGACTACTACCGTAATAGCGTATTCCCTATAGGGAAATTCGCTAAAATAAAAAAGAAGTTAATAATTATTATAAACATTTGTTTACACAAATTACTTAGAAAGAAAAAAGTTTAAGAGCTAGGGGGCGGTGAAAAGTTCATCCGTTGAATACAAAGATTTGTTAATCAAGTAATCTTTTTAAAGTTTTTTTTATTTTTTATTTTGACTTACTTTCTGATTTTATATTAAGTGGAATGGTTTTTTAAAAAAATTTACCGATATATGTAGGTTTTAAAAAAATTTTATTTGAGCCTATGTGCCTGCGTGATTTATGCCTATGTCAAATGTGCATATACACGTGTGCTAGACAATAGTAAATAAATAAACTTTAAAATTGTATTTCATGCTCTTAATAGTTTTTTATCATTTAAAATAGTGCTATGTACTGCTATGTTCATAACTTGTTCTTTAAATAAGTATGGATTAAAAATTGTCAGTCTCTGTCATGATGAAAATTATGACTTGTATATCCAACACTGCTCTATATTTTCTCAAATTCAGACAGGCTATCCGCCACATTGGTTTTGTTATCAAGAGTATTCCATATACATAACCAATGTATACCTTCTCATATGAAAAAAGATGTAAAACAATCATAAATACTCTATAAAATTTCTCTCAATCATCTGTACTTGAACAGTAAGCCAACCATAAACATGGGATCTACTAGGATTGTATGAGCAACCCTATGATCTTCTACTCTATAATCTAACTAATCTAAATTGCATACTGTAGAGTTCAAACCTGAAGTGAAGCCAAAGTTAGTGCCTCCGAAGAAGACGTAGTAGTTGATGGAAGCCCCGATCTGTAGCATCTCCCTGGTGGTTTGTACCACTTTGTCAGTCTGCACGGTAGCCAGGGGCTCTCCCCAGTGGGTCAGCCAGCCCGGATAGAATTCTGAGTTGACCATCGGACCGTGTGGTTGAACTGCTTTCAGGTAACTGAACGCTTTGGTGACGTTTTCAACTGAAATAACATAAATAACTCTAAATGTAATGTCTGTGACGCGTGCCCGCTATTTTTAAATGCATTGAGCAAAATACAAAAATAAAGGTTACTTCTCATGGACCAGTGTAGTAGGACACTCCACCTTTGCCCAAGAGGGCCATGATTTGCCACTTTTGCTTCGCTACTCCGATACAGCATCGTTGCATGGGGACCAATAGCTCAAAATAATCAATGTGAAAAGAGTCCTAATGATTCAGAACAAAACAGCCAGAGCAATATTAATGAAAAATTCAATGGAACATTGCAAACTTTTATAAAATCCTAACTGTTACCTCACTATATATTCTAGAATCCATAATCCCGGCAAAAAACTCAACCAAATCAACATACCCACAATTCTTGAAATAAAAACTACATAGACCTCCCAAAAGTCAGATTACAAAATCTCAGTTGCACACCACAGTACTCTCAGGATCACCATTCTTTAACCCAAACAACATAAAATTCATCTCAAACTATTGTTCAAAATTGTATTTACTTTTGTTGGTGAGATGACACTAGAGACTGGAACATGAGAGACTTGAAACATGGTAAACAATGAACTTACTATGCCGTGTGTATTGTTTTGATGTAAATGTATCTATAGTTTTTAAAATCTCATCTTTTTCAAGTTTTGTTCATTGCATTAATTTTAGTGAAACCAAATATTCTTCATAAACCGCCCTTGATATTTTAGCTTAATTTAAACTAGTCCCTAAAACTGCCGCCCTTGAAAACTTGTCACCCTGAGTTTAGGGCTATGTGGACCTTGCCGGCCCTGACTAAAAAAAAAAACAGATTAAATTTAACACTCTTTCCAACACCTTAAAACATCAGACCTCACTTCACGAAGACCCAGATGGACTGGAAGAAGATTGACTACTGCGCCACCAACCGATTGTGGTGAAAATATCGGATGTAATATGTAAGTTTGTAAATTACTCTTAAAACAATGTTTTTTGTTCGAAATAATATAGTGTTTTATGTCAATAAAAGGTGTTCCTCTGATAATTCGACCTTTTTGCGGTTCAGGCCATGCCCCCGGTCACCTAAGTGACGGATTAACGTGGTTCTCCTGTAATAGGATTTTATACTTAAAGCAACAATTTGACACTATTCTTCGATAGGAAAGAAGATAAAGAGTGATGCTCGTGTTAGTGTTTTCCAAGATATGAGAGTTTTTAGAAGATTGTGCTTCAACCCCACACTTTCCGGTCTTGACAGTTAGTAGGGGACCCAGCCGCCTCTATCGTGCATAATGAGCTAGATAGTGATACCCGAAAGAAATACTCTTGAAATCGATTATACCTTTTTTTGGGTACACTAAGGGTCACCAAAACCAATGTTGCCACGATGAACTCTCTTGCAAAAGTGGTTTTATGTTGTGTTAAAAATATGAAAATTCAAGTGATTTTTTAATGTACTTGTTGCATAATAATAGTCATAGCTCCGTTGTTTCTCGGTTGATTTTGATAAATTAAAGATAGAAATGTTCACAAAAAGTAGGCAAATAAGGCTAATGCATTTTAAACGCTTTTATTACACCAAAAAGTAGTTAAAAAGCCTCTGAAACAAAAAATATTGTTCCAAAATATATTTATGTTTGTTTCCAATTATGTTTACGTCATATCAATGGCTCCGATGTCACTAAATATGATACCACTAGATAGATTAGGTAGTTTACAACAATTTATGTCTCTTATAGTTTTTTCCTACAAAGTGCCGTTTTCGAGAAAAATGTAATTTTACAAAGTTTGTCAGGTCGAGGGCCCCGCTGTTGGCGGGTCTCGTCGACATAGACCGCCGCACAGAGCTAAGTTATCAACCATTCTATTGTCATTTTAAGACCTAATAATGTATACCAAGTTAATATTTAATCTGAACTGCTTTCGTTGTACCTGCTTGAACATAAATTACAATTACCCTGTTGCAGCAGACCTGCATACTCAAAGTGTTTTTAATTGTTTCTATAATTATCATCGCCAAATGAAGTGTTTGGGTTTGCAGGATTATTTTTTTTTTCTGCAGGGTTAAAAATTTATACATAAATGAAATTATACATAAAATAGTTTGTCGATATAAAGTATATTTGAAAAAGTTCTGTATTATGTATTACTCTCAGACTATACAAATTACTATTTTGTGACATTACGTTGCTGAGCGTTGATAACTATTGATAACACTGAACAAAATCCATGTTACAACCTTCATACAGCCTTAAATAAAAATTTATTTAATTTAATCAGACATGAATACTAGTAGCTTTAAAAATAAACGGTATCAGTTAACTGACACATACTTTCTCCCAACAATGTAAAAAAGATGTTAAAAGCTTCAAACATTAATGTCTTGATGACTCAGTCGGATAGCTACCGGCTGAGCAGCGTTCGTTTGACCCTACGCGCGTATGTGACTTTTAACAACGTACTGCGTTTACCGCTAAACGAAAAAATGAATTTTCTCCGCAACCACTTGACGTAGAGCAATAATTTAAAATACTGGATTATTTAGTTTTTTGAGCTTGATTTAATGGTGATAAGTAAAATTTATTTCAAGACAACAGCTATTTTGAAAATCCAAAAAATTGATTTTTGAAACACTTTTTACTCTATGACTTTTGAACGCGAGTTTTCCCGGAGATGCGGGTGGTGTCATATTATTCACCATTTTACGCTTAATAAACCACAAAATTTTAATCAAAATCGTTAGAGCCGTTTTTGAGAAATTTTGATTTTTGATGATTTTTGAGGGTTTTTGGGGGTAAAATACCCTTAAAAATCAAAAATTCAAAAAAATGAAAAAAACGCCTGGAATTATCGTGGATTTGGACCTATGTACCAAATTTAATTAAAATCGGACCATTAGGGCATTCTCTAGCTCTGTTTACATCCTGACACACACACACACACACACACACACAGACAGACATCACTCCGAAAACCTCTTTTTTGGGCTCAGGGGGAACCAAAATGGATAAAACCACCAACAACTCAAATTCGAAAATTTTGACGAAAACAATACTTTCTCCATATACTATGGTATAGAGGGAGAAAGTAATAAGGATCATATTATTAATATTAAATCCCTGCAAACCGGTTTAGTTTTCGATTTATTTATTTAACACAGTTCTCCATATGATTAAAATGTTTTATAATTATACTACTTAAGATTGCAATATTCTTGCCATAATGTATCATAATTATTCTTAATTCAGATTTTTAAGATTTATGTTGCATTTCAAATCTTATGATCTAGCACGTGGCACGTGGGGTCATTTCGTTTCAAGCTTCATCCCCCTAGCCTTTGATTTAGTTCTAGAGGGCGCTTTAAAATGTTTACCAAATTTCATAGAGGATTTTAAAATGTTTAACTTAACAACAGGTTACCCACAGATACATTTGGAGCATATACTATAGACAAAAATAGTTCGTCTTTCACTGCATAATCAACACAAATATTGTTTGAAAAGGCATAATTCCTTTGAGTTGTACTGTAGCTGAGGTTTTCACAAACAGAAAGGAATACATTACAAAATGCGAATTTTGCGCACGGGCCCTCTAGTTTTAGCAAATTTCCCTATGGGGAATACGCTATTATGGGACCAGGCTACTTTTTCATTTTGATGTCCCCAGAGGCCAAAAATGCTGTTCGTTCATTTTCATATATATATATATATATATGTCCGTGGTACTAATAACACTAATAACACAAATTTAAAGTTAATAAATTAACTTTAATTTATTTTAAGTTATTTAAGTTAATTTAAGTTCAAATTTTGAACTTTTGACAGGGACCTCCGATTTTGATGAACTTTGGTATGAAGTTGTAGGTAGGACCAAGTATATATATTTTCATGAGTTCGCGAACCAGCATTATCAGGTTATGGGAACAAGGTTTTATGGGGTTTTAAAAAGGCAAAAAACGGGTTTATTGCATTTTTTGACATAAGTTTTCAAAATTGAACAATGTTAACTAAAACCATTTAAAAGAGCTACAAAAAACAAACAATTTAGTATTTTGAATTGTTAACAGAACAATTGAATTGTTGAACAGGTTACGGAGAAAATACAAAAATAGGTTTTCCATGTTATTCTTATGGTGAATTAACAAAACCCTGTATCTCACTTATTTATTTATATAATTTGACCAAATTTAGTATGTACATTCACTAGGTAGGGTTTAACTTATATTTACTTACAGCACTCATAAGGCGGCAAACCTACCTACTCAACCCCAAGACCCCTATGGGGTTTATGGGGAAAATGAAAAATATCAGAATTTGATGCAATTTAGTTACATGCACTGGGAATGGATTTTCCTATATCTACTTGCAATACCCAAAAGGCAGCAAATCTACATTCTCGTTCCCATGGTGTTTATGGGGGAATTAAAAAAAAAGAAATCCTGTTGGAAATTCGCTGAGTGTGCAGGTCTGCTGCGACGGGGGTATTTTTAATGGTATTAACCAAATATACTTTTTATCATACTTTCACACATAAAAAAAAACTTTCACTATATTTGTCTAAGATGGTGTATATTAATATTGATTGATTAAACAATGAAATCGTGTATTGACTATTTTGAACCTTCAATGCACTGGGTTAATAACTCTGTTTCGTTATCGTTTGTAACTTATATTATGCCTACATAATTCATAAAACTTTATTGACTATAAAAAGTTTAGGATTATCGGAGTTATGGATGGTATAATTTTTTGTGCATGAATGTTTCTCCAAATATTTTACAAGATTGATTTTATTTTCATATTCCAATTTCTTACAACTTTGTTGTTTCTATCATTACTTTAAGCTATTAAGCTATTGAAATATTATTCTCAACAAAAAAAGTAAAATTTTGTAATACTGTATAATATAAAAAAAATCGTGTTAGTTACACCATTTATAACTCAAGAACTGCTCAACCAATTTCCCAGCAAATTTGGGGGGGGGGAAAACAGGATACTTTTTATCCAGATTCATAGATGGGGCTCCGCCCCACACAACTTCAAAGTTAAGTTGTCATGTTATTCTTATGGAAGCAACAATTTTGATAATGGAAAATAATTAAATTTAGGAATATTAGTTTGAACTAGGCATTACCTTCTGACATTCCTTGTCGCTGGTGGTTAAGTTGCGACGCGTTTCGTCACAACAGTGACATTTTCAAGCATCTTCTTCGCACTAGCGTTTCGTCATAAGTTAAAATCAAACATTTAAACACGACACAGACACATAATAAATAATACCGGTAACACTTAAACATATATCACGTCGACGCGGTGGCCACATTTCGCACGACACGGACGGATGGTTTGCAACGACAATGGTTGCAGTCGTTGCAAACCATCCGTCCGTGTCGTGCGAAATGTGGCCACCGCGTCGACGTGATATATGTTTAAGTGTTACCGGTATTATTTATTATGTGTCTGTGTCGTGTTTAAATGTTTGATTTTAACTTATGACGAAACGCTAGTGCGAAGAAGATGCTTGAAAATGTCACTGTTGTGACGAAACGCGTCGCAACTTAACCACCAGCGAAAAGGAATGTCAGAAGGTAATGCCTAGTTCAAATTAATTTCGACATTCCAGTAGTAGGAAATGAATTCAGAATATTAGTTTTATAAATATCTGTTGTTGATTAAAGTATTGAGGGAAGATTGAAAATAAAAGGCCAGAGGATATTATAATAAACTTGCAGCGAGTGAGCGTAGCGAACGAGCTTACCTGAAGGGCTAAAAAGTTTTCAGTTTGGCATTCAAGCGATCAATTGTATTGACTTTTCTCTGTCAAAGTTATTAATTTACAACTAGTGCACGTGGTGCTCGACATCGAGCAATTTATTTGGATACAATTCAAAAGTTACATGTAGTTCTAAATCAATGAAATCCGACCAATCCAATATTGTGAATATCGGTGATCACCAAAAACTACAGTTGTACGTTAACGGATGTTTAAAAAGCTCAAACCAATCTCAATGTTATTCTAATCGGAAAATTTCAAATTTAATTTGTGAATAACATCCTTTTATTCCGATCCTAATTTGAAGCTTTAAGTATCCTTGCCTGCTGATATGGAAGGATTATTATTAAATTTTTGTATATGGATAAACAATTTTATGCAGAGTTGGCAAGAGTAATCAACAAAATGTTACAAAATAGTCAATCTCTGGTTTCCCATTTTTGTATTGAAATAATATTAGTTTAAATAGTTTATAATATATCTAGACACAATTAATTAACTATTCATATTAAAATTTTAATGGATTATGGTGTTCGCATCGGTAGTAAACAAATATTGTTACGATTAAAATTGTTAATTTGTAAGATCTAAAAGTACCAATACAGATTGTTTCAAAAAAGAAAAAAAATTATATATATATATATATATATATATATATATATATATATATATATATATATATATATATATATATATATATATATATATATATATAGACAAGCCATTTTTTATCATTTAATTTACTTTAAATTTGTAACATAAAAAATTGACTATCCTGCAAAACAACCATTCAATTTGGCGATGGCAACAGGGTAATTGCAATTTATGTTCAAATAGGTACAATGAAAGCAGTTCAGATTAAATATTAACTTAGTATACATTATTAAGTTTTAAAAAGACAATAGAATGATTGATAACTTTGCTCTGTGCGGCGGTCTACGTCGACGAGACCCGCCAACAGCGCGCGGCCCTCGACCTTTGTAAAATTACATTTTTCTCAAAAACGGCACTTCGTAGGAAAAAACTATAAGAGACATAAATTGTTGTAAACTACCTAATCTATCTAGTGGTATCATATTTAGTGACATCGGAGCCATTGATATGATGTAAACATAATTGGAAACAAACATAAATATATTTTGGAACAGTATTTTTTGTTTCAGAGGCTTTTTAACTACTTTTTGGTGTAATAAAAGCGTTTAAAATGCATTAGCCTTATTTGCCTACTTTTTGTGAACATTTTTATCTTTAATTTATCAAAATCGACCGAAAAACAACGGAGCTATGACTATTATTATGCAACAAGTACATTAAAAAATCACTTGAATTTTCATATTTTTAACACAACATAAAACCACTTTTGCAAGAGAGTTCATCGTGGCAACATTGGTTTTGGTGACCCTTAGTGTACCCAAAAAAAGGTATAATCGATTTCAAGAGTATATCTTTCGGGTATCACCTCAATGGGATTTTGAGGGCTTGGGTCCCCTACTAAGTAGCTATACTATGTTATCATTCGATATTGCAGATTTCATATTGCTCTTCAGTTTGAAGCTCCAATCATTTTCCTGTGAAATTTGGAGCAGTTTATTTATTGCTTGAGGTTGTCTTGGTACTATAGGTTACATTCCTAGATAATGGTACTGGTACGTGACATATTAAGCACAATTTCCATGATGTTTTCCTCCACTATGCTTCGTCTCCCACCCTGCAACGGTGCCATATCCATTCCAAGGTGTGCGTGCTAAAGCCCGGACTCTACGGGATGGGGAATTTGAAATAATCAGAAAAAGTTCAACAACCAAAAAGTTTAGTAACCAAAAATGCCATGCACAAAATTCACTAATTTTTTTTACTAATAAAATATTTAGTACCATGATATAAACTTTGGAAAAATATGTTTTTGAAATAAAAAAGAGTTATTCTGCAAACAAGTTTGATCCTGCTCTGGTACTGATCTGCTCTGGCTGCAACCACTCCTGGCACACCCTGTCCCTGTGTTTTAAACACATTAGTGTTAAGTTTAACATTTTATACCACAGGGGTGATGGTTTTAACTGAAATAAGCAACCTTCATATAAAATATTACTTTTTAAGTTCCTATTATAACTGAACAGCACACGCACTACGTTACTGTGGAAATTGCCACTGACTGACCTTACCACCTCCGCCACGTTGCCTTACCGTTTGAAGGTACTGAGTACCACAAGAGTGTATCTGAAATACTCAGCTAGCAACACAAAATTTACAACCTTGGAGGTCTGTGAACAACGCATAAATACGAAGGGGTTAATTGGTTAGTGAAAAGGTTCTTAATGTATGCAATGTTTACTGAATTTCATCAGGTGCATTCTCTGTAAGAACTCTTCATAGAATTCTGTAACAGATCATAAAAAAATTCAATAGAACTTTTTTCAAAATATATAATTTTCAACTATTTTACCTTGTCCAAAATCAACTGTTGCATAAACTCCAGGAATCTGTCCACATTTCAAAAAGGAACTTCCTGCGCCATCTGTTGTGAACAGGAGTGCTTTTGTCCCAACGTGTTTGTAGAACAAGTCTCGCAGCCACCTTGTGTAGTCCATGTCACAAGTTGGGTAGCTTCCATACTCGTTCTCTACCTAGTAGAAGTGTAATAGGCCTACAGTATTGTAAAAAGGAGGTCTCTTAAGAGGAAAGTTACACTTGTTAGTATAATCATTTCAAGTAGTTATAACAACTTTGCTGAATATAATCCCACTTAATTTCATAAATAAATCAAAACAAAAACAGTTGGACTCCTGTAAAAATTATTATAAAGAAACTAAAAATGCAGCTGATACTTAAAATAGCAAAATTATCTCCTCTCCCAACAAAAAAGTGTGTTAATCTTCTGAGGTTGCATTAACTGTTTCGTACTGTTCGTAATTTATGATTAACTCTTTCTTTGGATTATGAGAAGTCACTTTCAACACACAAATTTTAAAGTAAAATTAATTATTCGGCATACCATATGAATCAACCCCCAAATATCACTTAGCTCTTAGACACATTTCAAATCCCAAGGCTGCATCATCAGTAGGTGTAAAATTGAGCTACATAAAACTATCAATCGGTAGATTACGTTTAGTCTACGGTTGAATCATAATTACACCTCATATATGAAACATGATACACAAAAACACACACCAAAACGGCCATAATTTGCATATAATTTCATTATTTGAACTAGAGATGTCCACCTAATAAAAATTTGACAAAAAATCCAGTTGATCTGGATCCAATTCATTAAAAAATATTTTACTGAATTATGTGTTCTGTCTGTTTTGCTAGCATTTGTTTCTATCTCAACAGCGCCAAATGATATCCTATAATTACCATATTTATTTACCTGAACCATTATAATAGGACCTCCATTGCCGTAAAGTAAGGGTTGCAGTTTTGATAATAATGTATCCAACCACAATTGAACAAATTTTGTATGGCCTGGAAAATGTAAATAAATTTATTATTAAACTATATTAAATAAAAATAGCAAATAAAACAATAATTTAAACTAGAATTCTGATTACCAACAAAACTCATATTCTAAGTTACAATGGACTTTATTGACCTTAGTTCAACTTAGTGAGGCCATGAAAAGGTAAGACTTACAACAAAGGAAATAAATACCCTAGACTACCCTAGACTAAACTGTTCTATTTTGTAAGGATTACCACATTAAGTTAAATACTGAATTGAATTCAAAGCATTGTCTCTCTACACATGTACGTTTTTCTTTGAAATATACAGAGTTATTAAGAAAAAAGAAATACTTCCGTCGCAGCAGACCTATACGTACTTAGCAGATTTCCAACGGCTGTTAATCAACATTTCAGTCATTTAATAAAGAAATTTTATTATTTGAAAAAAACACAATCTATGATTTTTGTAAATTTGAACATTTGTTTGTTCCCCACTCTGTGAAATTCAATTAAAGGGGGGGGGGCGGAGTTGTTAGGAATTTAGATTTTTGTGATTCATTAATCCGACGAGTACTAAGTGTCCTTTTTTTTCGAAATATGGGACCCTAGATAGTAAGGGCTGGAAATAAATATAAGGTCTAAAAAGAAGAAGACTTAACACATTGGTAAGGACACTGAGTGGTCTCAGGTCACTGAAGAAACACCTCACCCAAAAGGATTGGACTTTGCCAATCTGATCAATACTGTTCAAGAGAAAATTGAATTGGTTTTTATATTTTGAGCTGGAAATGACAACTACTATTGTGTAAGATGTTTACCTTAAATTGTCTAAGTTCTTGAGTTGTTGTTGTCTCCCCTATGCACATTTCACTGCAGGTGCGGCATCTTCAGGGAGATTTGACTTCAATTTCATTGATAATACAAGTCAAATCTCCCTGAAGATGCCGCACCTGCGGTGAAATGTGCATAGGAGAGACAACATCAACTCAAGAACTTAGGCAATTTAAGGTAAATATCTTACACAATGTTTAAAAGTTCTTGAAACTGGACACATTACAACATGACAACTGCTATGCTCCTACTTCAACCTGAGCGGCAGAAAGCACACGGTCTTAGCCCTGAGCACCCCAGCTATTTAGATGTAGATTAGTATTGGAAAATCAGGACTTACTTGGATCACTTGTTCTCAGTTGCATATTTGGATTTTCGTGAAGCAGCCATATTGGATATCCTCCCTAAAATATTTTACTTTTAATAAAAACTTGAATATTTAAAAGAAACATTAACAGACCATTTCAAACTAATATTGAAGACAAACCAGAAATTTTTTACATCCTATATGCCTACGTCCTATTTTGCGTTAAATTATTTTGTATTTGCTTTGTTAAAAAAAAAAAAAAATTAAAATCAATCTCATTATGGAGTTTGTTTCTTACAGTTGATTGCACAATTGAGTGACAGTACAAATGCTTAAAATTATTTCTAAAAAGTATGCAATACTGTTAACTAAGGATTCTTAAACTCGAATACTTAAATAAACTTACAAGATCTCTTTCAGCACATATGTAAGGTCCTGGTCTCAGTATGACTAGGAGATCTTCTTCTTCAGCCAGTTTAATAAAGTACTCCAGATCATTTTCTCCAGTAAAGTCAAAAACTCCAGGTTTTGGCTCATGACGGCTCCACTCAACGTACCTGTGTTGAAATTTATGCAATAATACACAACCCACATGACTTGCACGTTGCATATCTCACAATAATAAAAACCTACATTACAGCAAATCCGCTTACTTAGGGAATTTCCAATAGGATTTTGAGCAGCTTTCTTATTGCAAAGTCTTATTTATTTAATATAGTTGGGGAACTATTTTATACAGGGCCACCCAGAGCTAAGTGAGGCCCCTGGGATGATACTTGATCAGGCCCTCTCCGCCCAAACCAATTGATTAAGTTCAGAAAAAATTACTCTATCATTTTCCTACAGACCAACATGTCGTCACTCGAGAATTATACGGTTCTATGTGACATTTTTGGGTGTTTTGAGTGAAGAGTACTATAAAAATCTGTGAACAAAAATCTACCTTTCAAGCTAACCCTGCAGGTTGTAGCACCATCCTATCCAAAGTTATAAAAAAAATAACATGGTTGTATAAGCAGAAAACTGCTGTTTTGGAGTTTTCGGTGAATTCCAAAGTTGTATGTGTCACGTAGAACCAGTAAATTTCTGAATGTGATCGTACAAAGTTGTATGTGACACATAGAACCATGCAACTTAAAGATTAACCACGATAAACCTAAAGATAAACCATGCGTCCAATTGAAACTAAGGGTTCTATGTGATAAATAGAACTTTGTTATTTAAATATATTTAATTCAAAAATGTTGGCTTCTAACACGTAACCTTGTTATTTAAGGTGAGCGGAGGTGTCCTGAACCAGCATTTTCAAATATAAGATGCATGGGATTTAGTTAACTCCAAATTGATTAAAGACTAAGTATAACGAATAAATTGATTTTGCTGACCTTGAATCATTTAATAATTTTTCCCATCAGCTCTGTAAATTTATTAGAGGTATGTTATAGGTTTAAAACAAACATATTCACGAGTTATCACAATTTTAAATCATGAAATATTAACAGTGTACCTTCTTTGGGTCTAAGAAATACTATAAAAGAAAAAAATAGTCCCAGTCCATAGCCATAGGCATAATACCAGGAATAGATAAATAGATCTATTAACCATTAAACTCAGCATAACTTAAAACTTCTTGAGCAAAAGCCGGACTATATTAGAATAAAGTTTCTCTCCAAACTGCCATCAGACTTTAGAGTGATTTCGAAAGTCTAATCTTAAGGCCTACCTAATAAAAATTTTAATTATACTCCTATTTTCCTGACCTAACCTGGCCGAACAACCCAATCCTTATTAACCTGGTTCGACAGAACTGCAATAATAACGAGACGGGTCTCATGCCACGATGTCCTCGACAAGAATACCTGAAGAAAGAAGGAAAGAAGTATTGTTGGGGTCCTGTCTGATATATATGTAGCTGAAGATCAGAGGATCCACTTCAGCTGTAGGAGAGACAACCCACAGCTCATCCCATACCCAAATTTTTATCAATTTTCCAGCCAATCACGTTAACAGAACTTGTGAAAACTGAAAACCATCCGATTTTTCAAAGCCAACAAAAACCCCGATGTGTTAAGCATTGCTACCTTCCTGCTCAGAGGAATAATGGATTTGTGTTGCTGATTTACTCGCAGTTGCTGGTAACGAATACCTGACCCGTGGTATGTTCCCAGTCTTTTTTTAAAGACATTATATACAATGAACTCTTTCTACCTATTGTTCTGTTTACAAGAAAGGGGACCACCAATTATAGGGCAATATAACTATAACTCATGTATATGGAAATTTTATTGAGACTCTGCTGACATTAAACCATAAATTAAAACCTTCTTCGAACATCACCATCAGCTTTTTTACAGAATGCATTATTTTGGCTTCCGTAAAGGGGTGTAAGTCCACCGATGATGTTGCTAAGGAAGGTTGCAGACAGCATAATAATAAAAGACTGATTTCTGATTAAAATTCTGTTTGGAATCATGAAGCTCTTTCTCTCTCTGCGACGACAGCGAGCTTTTGACTGTGCCTGTCACGATATCTTGATCAAAAGCTGTATTTTATATGGAACTAAGGACACTGCTCCTTTCACCTCAAGTTTATTCCTCAAGAAAAGAACAATAATCGTTGTGATTAATGGAGCAGTTTTAGGCAAGAATCTGTTGTTCCTCTGTTGCATCCTCTGTTGAATCTGTTGTTTTTCATCAGGGCTCGGTTTTGGGTCAAACATGTATCTTGTTATTAAAATCTTGATGACCCTGTGATAATGTTTGGGGGGAATAACTTCTCTCCTCCCTGTTGGCTGTGATCGTGATCAGGTTTTGGTAACATCTGTCCATGCGTCTTATGACGGCTAATTACTTTACTACATGTTTTTTGTCAAACCGTTGCCAGCCAAGTGATAAAAAACAACAAATTATATAGTCTTTCAAGAAAACCGCTGGAAAACCAAGACCCTGTAAAGTGGCTTGGCTTTGTATCAGATGAAAACTCAGCTTGAAAGGTTATTTTGACCAGACAACCAATAGTTTGTCTCGATTTTGCTTCCTTCCTCTCGATTGAGGAGCTGTATGACTGAAGTATACCTGGCCATGATTTACCATGCACTATATTCCATAATCACGTTTCATTTCGACATTCATCAAGAGTGCATGAAATGCTGAAGCTTCATATACCGTATTTATACCATCCACATCATCACAGGAGGTGAATTCATGCTTAATGAAAGCCACTTTAAGTAAGATTAGGTACTTAAGCATGCTGTTGTCGCTGCAACTACCTCCTACTCTGTCTGATGCATTTAAGGTAAAATATTGAGAACTTTATCACTCAAAAACATGCAGTAGTCACAGATAGACACAGAATTCTTGTTGTTCACTCAGCCAGCTACAGCGTTTCTGTTATGAACTTCTGAATTAGACAGCTATAGCTTGACCTACAAGTCTTCGTCTGGACGGTGCTGCCTGGGTTTCAATCATCCTCCTACACTCATCCCTCTTTCATATTCAGGTTAAAATTTTATCACTCAACAACATGCAGTAGTCACAGATAGACACAGAATTCTTTGTTGTTCACTCAGCAGCTACAGTGTTTCTGTTATGAACTTCTGAATTAGACAGCTATAGCTTGACCTACAAGTCTTCGTCTGTACGGTGCTTGCCTGGGTTTCAATCATCCTCCTACACTCATCCCTCTTTCATATTCAGGTTAAAATATGAGATACATATTCCATTATGTGAGATTCCTGTCTCAAATAGTGATTTAGTTTGTAGAGGACTTGACTTTTGACCCGTGGCTGATAAGCCTACCTCCGCGTTCGGACATTTCCGCCTACACTCGGGAATCTCCGTAGTAGTACGAAATTAATTTTTCTATGAAATTAATTTTTCAGTTCATCAGTCGGCGACAGGTGATGACCCCGAGGACAAGCCAGCTCCATTTCCTGTAAGTGTATGTTTTGTACGTTCCTTCTATTATCTTACCTAAGTAGTTAATTCTGTGCGAAGTGGTTTTGAGTTTGAGTCTTGGTTTTAAATTATTTAACGTTATTAGGCCCAAATAAACGTACTAAATTAAATTTAAATTATTTTCGAATCAGTCTCGACTTGAGCATTCCTGTGTCTCACCCCGAGCTGGGAATCGCTCACTTGAATTACATTTTTAATAGAGCGCTCCTGTGAATCTCAAACGAGCTGGGAATCGCTCTAGATTAAAATAAAAAAAAATTAAGTCAAAATATTTTCTGCAGTGCTCCTGTGTCTCACACCGAGCTGGGAGTCGCTTTGATAAAATCCACAAGTCAGTTCAAATTCACATCAAATTCAGGAGCATTCCTGTGATCCGCGCCGGCGGCTGGGAATAGCTCCCGTTGTTTTAACATCTAATTTACCCGTTTAAACTAATTATTGAATCCCCAAGTTGCGATGGTTATCGTAGTAAAAGGTGTAAGTGCGGCTTTGTGTTTCGGCAGTGATTTTTATTTTGTTTATTTATTTATTTATTTTATTTATTGTCAGAATGTCATAACATCATAACAATGACAGGACAGTTGTCAAAATATTCTTATAACTAAGCATATTAAATAAAAATATATATAAACTTGTTATTTATCCAATAAAAAAGCAAAAAAAAAAATAATAATAATAATAAACTAACTGACCCAATTCCACGTTAACAGTTAAAATACTCATCAAGACAATAGAAGTTCTTTGTTAATAGCCATTTTTTTGTATGCTTTCTAAATTGTATGGGTGATGATATATCTTTAAGTTCTTTTGGTAGTTTATTAAAAATTTTTGGACCTATATACTGAGGAGAGGTTTCATATAAAACAAGTCGATGACTTACTGGCCTAATAGTATCCTTACTTTTAGTATTATATACGTGTTTAGTTTGACTTTCCATGAACTGTTGTAATAATACGTTGTGATGCGCATGTGTGACCGCATTTTGGACTACATAAACAATTGTAAGTTTTGTCACTGAGGTTAAGGTACGGATATGTCATATGATTTACTTTAGATGCATTAAATTTGTATAAAAATACGACAGTATTTAATTTTATTATGCCTTAAATCGTGTAAATATATTTCCTCTTCCCTTACTGGTCCACCCTGGCCCCACTGAACTATCCACCACCATAAAATCCCCATTACATATTTGACGCCCGAACATGTGGACCTGTTTCATTGATATCTTCATACCTAAAGGCGCCCGAAAATCCTATCTTTTACTACACGATTTAAGGAAGTAAAGTAAAATAAAAATAAAAGAAGCAAAATGTCAAATTCCGAAAGTGAATTAGAAAATTTAGACGCCATTCAAAAAATGAGCAAACCCAAATTAAAAAGTAGGCTATAGGAAATCGGTTTGAGTCCCCACGGTGATGTGAAAAAGATGCGTCACAAGCTAACTGATTATTACAAAAATAAAGCGAAACAACAAAATAAGGAAATACCTGACGAACATAATACGAAGCGTAATAGGTCGTCTGATAACAAATCTAGGGCCCGTAAAGATAATGACTCTCCCACAAACTCGACAAGTCGCGTATGTAACGACATACGTAAATGGAATTTAAAATTTGACGGTGAGAAAGGGGCGGTAGCGTTTTTAGAACGTATCGATGAACTCAAGTCAGCGTATTCTATTGAAGATAAAGATATTTTGCATGCGTTGCCGGAACTTTTGAAAGGCAAGGCAATCCTATGGTATCGCATTAATAAAAGTGAGTGGGAAAATTTTCAAGATTTTCTCAAGTCATTTAAAGACCATTACTTTCCCCCCGATTACAAAAGGACCCTTGAGGATGAAATAATTTCCCGTACTCAGGGGCAAGATGAATCCATACTCGATTTTGTAATTGCGCTTCGCACGTTAATGAGAAGACACGGAGGTATATCTATTCACAGACAAGAAGACTTTATTTATCGTAATTTATGTCCGGAATACAAGTCATATATACGACGTCATGACTTTGAGGGTATTCATGAGTTAATGAAACTCGGTGCGGATACGAATTGTTATGTAAAGAGTCGAAACAGTTTAAACCCCCGCCCAGGGCAGCTCAGGCATATACGGCAGATACGGCTTATCACGGAAAACAGAGACCCGTGACCCGCAGCTTCACGGCCCCCGTCAGCAGCACGGCGACGACCGTGAGGGCCACGACACCAGACGTGCGCTGCACCACAGCCGCCGCCGACACCAGGGACACAGCGGACCCCGACCACCCCCGGGACAGGTGTTGGAACTGCGACTCTTCAGATCACACACACAGGATGTGCAAAGCACCTAGAGGTATTTTCTGTTACAGGTGTGGTTGCAAAGGCAAAACCGTCAGTTCTTGCCCGAGATGTTCGGCGGGAAACGATCGTCGGACCGGTAGAGGGGGATGATCGGGCCCAACCATATGACTCCCAGACCCCTAGTAATAAGAATATAATTAGGGAATCTTGTACTGTAACTCAACCTAATAATCGCATGTACGTCCAGTTGTTTTGTATGGCAATGTTTTCAATGCGCTAATAGATACAGGAAGTTCGGATACATATATGAACGAATGTGTGGCAAACTTGTGTAGAAAATATTTAACGCCTTTTCAGGTTTACACGGACTCCTTCGCTCGTGTGGCGGACGGTCAACTCGCACCTGTGACTGGCGCATTTGAGGTGACAATGTGTGTAAATAATACGAGTGCTTCCGGTCGTATAAAATTATTGCCGGCCTAACTGTAGATATTCTCCTAGGTTTAGATTGGTTAGAGAACCTGGATGCATGCATTAAAGTTAGACAGCGGTGTATGGACATCGAACTTTCTAATGCCGCTCTTATCAGTGCCGCCGCGGACTTGAGTGATGAACAGAAACAAACTCTTGATAATTTTCTGAGCCGGGAACTCATGCTTTTTAAAGATGTGCCAGGCGTACTCATTTAATATCTCATGAAATTAGAATCAAACTTGGTACAATGCCAATAAAGCAACGATATTACCCCATGTCGCCCGCTATGATGAAAATTCTACACGCAGAAGTCGATAAATTTTTGGAGAGGGGAATAATCGAACCATCGACTCACCGTGGAATTCCCGGTTGTGATGATTAAAAAGCCATCCGGAAGCTGGTGTTTCGCGCTAAATTTGAAGAAAGTGAACAGTGTGAGTATCGCGGATGCTTACCCGATCCCCTATGTGTCCTCAATTTTGGACAAGTTACGGTCTGCTAAATTCATTAGTTCAATTGACCTGCGAGATGCATATTTTCAAATTCCTTTAAAACCGGAAAGCAGACAGTACACGGCTTTTACCGCCCCGGGAAAAGGTTTGTTCCAATTTTGTGTTGCACCTTTCGGTCACCATTCGTCGGGAGCAACCTTTTAACGTTTATTGGAACGCGTTATCGGGCCTGAGTTAGACAATTGCGCGTTTCCATATCTTGACGACATAATTGTGTTCTCGCCGTCCTTTGACGAGCATTTAGTGGCGTTAAAATCTGGGTTTACATGACTCCGAGAGGCCGGTCTCGCCCTCAACTTAGAGAAATGTAAATTTTGTCGGACAGAGATGACGTATCTCGGACATCATGTGAGCTCGGAAGGTATCGGGGTCGACAAAGAAAAAGTGCGATCAATTGTCGAGTTTCCCCCTCCCACTACCGTCCGTGAGTTACGCCGTTTTCTCGGATTAACGTCTTATTACCGCCGCTTCATTGATCGGTATTCCGACATGAGTGAACCGTTGACTCGCCTTTTACGTTAAAACAAACGTTTTGAGTGGTTACCTGAGCAGAAGTCGGCTTTTGAGGCACTAAAAACCGCCCTTATTAGTGCTCCAGTGCTCATGTGTCCGGATTTCTCACAACCATTTTATATTCAGTGCGACGCATCAAATGTCGGTATCGGAGCAACACTAGGGCAAAAGGTTGACGGTCAAGACAAAGTTGTGGCGTATTTTAGTAGGGGCCTGACCGATCTAGAGAGAAAATATTCAACATGTGAAAAAGAGTGTTTAGCAGTTGTTTGTGCGATTCGTAGGTTTCGACCTTATATTGAAGGGTATAAGTTTTTTGTTTATACGGACTGCCAAGCTCTGAAGTGGCTTCACAAGCTAGACAACCCCAGTGGGAGGTTGGCTCGATGGTCCCTTGAGCTGCAGCAGTATAATTTTGAAGTTTTGTATCGTAAAGGCTCCTTGAACAAAGTGCCCGACGCGTTATCGCGCATCCCCGAATGTGATCAACCCCAATTGGCGACGGTAGATGGCGAAAATAACGATTGGTATGACGTAACGATGCGCAAAGTGCTCGAAGACCCGACTGCCGACTCCACTTATCACGTAGACAACGGGGTTTTGTTTCATCAAAAGGTGCGTAGGAAAAAAGGTGTTAACGTTAATGAGTGGCAAATGTGTGTGCGCCCGCGTGACGTCCTGCGCGTGCTCGAAGAAAACCACTGTGACCCAACTGCCAGTCATCTTGGTCGATTCAAAACTGTCGCCAGAATATCAGCAAAATATTATTGGCCGGGCATGTATGAAACGATTTCGGACTTTGTTAAGCGGTGCCTTTCATGTCAAAGACATAAAGTTGAGAGTAAAAAACCCGGCGGGTTAATGCAGATAAGGCCGGCACAGGATATTTGGCAATCTGTGAGTTCGGATCTGATAGGAAAATTGCCGTACTCTTCGCGGGGAAACTGTTACCTCCTTTTGTTTCAGGACAATTTTTCAAAATATATCGAATTTAAGGTCTTGCGTAATGCTACCGCACAAACAGTGGGAGACGCTTTTGAAAAGTTAATTTTATATAGGTGGGGCGCGCCATTGATTCTTACGACTGATAACGGGAGTCAGTATGTAAACAAACTGTTTTCAAGCCTGGCTGAGCAGTACAAAATTGACCACAAATTCACACCCCCGTACTCACCCCAATGTAATCCTGTAGAGAGATCCAATCGGACAATTAAAGGTATGATTAGGTAGTTTTGTGAGGGAAATCACAAACATTGGGATAAACACATTGAACAATTGATTTTTGCTTGGAACACGTCTGTTCACACCTCAACGGGTTTTACGCCTAGTTTCCTTGTGTCGGGTCGCGATCCCATCTTACCTAACTCGTTACATTATGAGAACTACGACAGTAAACTATCGGTTCCCGAGGACGATAAAAATATTCCCGGGTTTATTAAAAATAAGCTTCAGGTGTTGAAAAATGCATACGAGTGTGTTCGTGCCAATCTCAAGAAGGCGTCAGAAACTCAGAAAAAGTCTTATGATCTCAGAAGACGCCCAGTACGCTTTGCGGTTGGTGATAAGGTGTTGAGGCATAATTATGTTTTGTCGGATGCGTCAAAGCATTTCAGCGCCTCCTTAGCGCCTAGGTTTGAAGGGCCTTTTGTGGTGAAAAAGTGTTTAGGGCTCAATGTGTACGAATTAGGGGATAGTGACGGAAAATCAGTCGGCAGATGGCACGTTAAGGATTTGAAGCCTTTTAATAACTAAAAGGAAGAAAATAAAGGGAAAAAGTTATTATTTTATTTTTATTATTTCAAAGCCAGTTATCTCGGTGAGTTGAATATTAGGATGAGACGAATATTCGCTGTTATCGGTCCCGAGTGATAAGCTACGTTGCCATTCTGTCGCGATAAGCTAATCCTTTCCGGATAATTAGGTCAGCTATAGTCCTTTTGTTCGGAATTTTAAAACGTTATTTTAGTTAATTGTCAGTTGGTTTATTGTAAAATAGTGAAATTAATTACCTTATAGGCCTATTACCTTTCTCAAATACCTTATTTGGGTGTGTTTTTATCTTACACATCTGTATGTTTTATGTATTGTGTATTATCTTGAGCTCCCTCTCGGATCCTAAATTTATCTGTTATTGTTCAGATTAACGTGCTAAAATGAGTAAACGTGCTGGGAAGCGAGAAAAGGGGAAAGAGGAAGCCCCACCGTAATCGCAAAACCCGACCTCCTAGGCGGAACCGAGCCGAGAGATTGACCGCGGTACCCTCCTGCACCCAGAGTCCGCCGTCACTCCGTGTCACCTTCACCACCACGTCGCCGGGATCACCTGTGGCTGACGAAGGACGTCCCAGACCCTCACGCACTGTAGCAGAAATCCCATCGTGGACGGTTCCTGAGATGGCCATTAAGGAACTCCCATCGCCTGCTCCTGTCGTAAAAGTCCCTTCAGCAGCCCCGTGTGCTGCGACAAACGACTCCCTCGTCGACGACGCGAGCATTGTCACCGACTTTTTAGACATTGATTCGCCGGGTCAATGGGAGTTTTGCGATTCCCCACGATCTTTTGTTTCACGGGCCGACCCCATGATGGGCAACACGGACGACAACCCTCTATTGTTCACTCCAAAACGTAACGTAGAGAAAAATGTCAGTATCATTTTATCACCTTTGTTTCGCTTCCGTGATAGCCCGGAACTCATTTTCAGTGTGGACTTCAGTCCCGTGAGCGCCGCGACAACGCCTGAGCGCTGGACAGACGTTTTACGCTCGATCGATAATATGTAAATAATGTAGTGTATAATGCTTAGACATTTATTTTGAGTGATTAGTTCGGAATGGATTGATTTATTTTATCGTCTTTGCGGGCAGTATCTGGTTTGATTTTATGAGCGGTCACAATATTGTACTTTCACACCTGATGTCAGAATTTAATTTTTCACACCTTAGGAGGGAGAGGGTGTAGAGGACTTGACTTTTGACCCGTGGCTGATAAGCCTACCTCCGCGTTCGGACATTTCCGCCTACACTCGGGAATCTCCGTAGTTGTACGAAATTAATTTTTCTAGCGGTCAGTCGGCGACAGGTGATGACCCCGAGGACAAGCCAGCTCCATTTCCTGTAAGTGTATGTTTTGTACGTTCCTTCTATTATCTTACCTAAGTAGTTAATTCTGTGCGAAGTGGTTTTGAGTTTGAGTCTTGGTTTTAAATTATTTAACGTTATTAGGCCCAAATAAACGTACTAAATTAAATTTAAATTATTTTTGAATCAGTCTCGACTTGAGCATTCCTGTGCCTCACCTCGAGCTGGGAATCGCTCTCGTTGTTTTAAGTTAAAATAAACCTTGTCTACTTTTAATATTGGTGCATTCCTGTGTCTCTGTACCAGAGCTTGGAGTTGCACTAATAAATACATTTTCTAAAAGAATAAGAATCTTAAAAGTTAAACTAAATATTGTATCAGTCAGGTTTGAGCGTTCCTGTGTCTCTGAATCAGTGCTTGGAATCGCTCTGCCTAATAAAATTAATTAATTCAATTCGGGTTCAATCAAAATAAATTTCATTTCTCTAAATTTCCAACCGCAGTGAGCATTCCTGTGTCACCCCAAGCTGGGAATCGCTCTAGATTAAAATAAAATAAAATTAAGTCAAAATATTTTCTGCAGTGCTCCTGTGTCTCACACCGAGCTGGGAGTCGCTTTGATAAAATCCACATGTCAGTTCAAATTCACATCAAATTCAGGAGCATTCCTGTGATCCGCGCCGGCGGCTGGGAATAGCTCCCGTTGTTTTAACATCTAATTTACCCGTTTAAACTAATTATTGAATCCCCAAGTTGCGATGGTTATCGTAGTAAAAGGTGTAAGTGCGGCTTTGTGTTTCGGCAGTGATTTTTATTTTGTTTTGTTGTAATAATACGTTGTGATGCGCATGTGTGACCGCATTTTGGGACTACATAAACAATTGTAAGTTTTGTCACTGAGGTTAAGGTACGGATATGTCATATGATTTACTTTAGATGCATTAAATTTGTATAAAATACGACAGTATTTAATTTTATTATGCCTTAAATCGTGTAAATATATTTCCTCTTCCCCTACTGGTCCACTCTGGCCCCACTGAACTATCCACCACCATAAAATCCCCATTACAAGTTTATTAAGAACAGGAACTACTACAAGAGTGATGAATTTCTCAAGGATGACCTTGCGGCTTTGTAGCCATGCTGAAGGTTTTAACTCTAAAGTTATGATGTTTATTTTCAAGTTTTAATATTATAAATAATTTTGAGTACATTTTGACCAATATCAATCCAAATTTGTGGGCAAAATATGAAGTCAGAGGTGTTTTTAACCAAGAACTTGAAAATTTTTAAAGTCACATACAACTTTGGAATTTTGAAAATTAATTGAACTCCAAACCACAAAGTTCTATAGCTTGACATACAACCATGTTATTTAACAAAGCAGAACTGCAAGGTTCTATGTTTCAGCAACTATTTTTTAAATTAATTTTTCATTCATGTAATATTCAATTTTTACTTTCGAGTTTTTTCAGGATAGACAAAAATAAACAAAGAATTTAATCCAGTAATAACAAAAACAATAGCAAAATTAGATTTTACTAGAAAAAATCTCAAACTTTAAAAAGTGATTGTCTCAAAACTAGTAAAACATCACATAGAACCCTATAACTCTCGAGTGACGATGTGCAATGCCTTCCCGATTTATTTTCATTAACTGTATGCAAAGAAATAATTTTTGGCACTTTTCCTTTTCCAGTTGACTATACGATATTGGGTAGAACGACGGAAGGTCCCAGGGTCAGAAATGACCTGCAATTTTTGTACCTCTTTTGCAGACCACGACTGAAGGTCCCAGCCCTAATGAGGGTTCGAGGTGGGACCTCCGTCGTCCCCTGCACTTGGAGATTAAGATAATTTGACGAGGGATGATAGGGAACATTGCTTACTTTCATAAGAAACTAACTGAGGCACAAATGAATATTTGCATAGTAATATATGGATAAAATAATAATATTTCAATATATATCAAATATAATACACCTATTGGAAATTTTGCTTGTTTCTTTGTTTGTTTGGACAGACATTATAAAATCGTCTAATTGAATTTGAAAGTTAACATGTTATTCCTACGGACACAAACTGATATTAATGAAGTTATTATTATTTATTCAATCAAATTGATGTTACTAAGTTAATCAAAAGCCTAAATGGTACAAGTGTACAATATAATTCATAACTAAAAACTGTGTTATTTATTAATTTTACCGAAGACTATATGTACTACCAATTTATATACTTAGATTTGTGGCAGGACCAATCGCAATGTAAGAAATGAGCGGAGCGAATGAGCTCCCACTAATATCATTATTTGAAAATTTAAACTATACTTAAATTTCTGTGGTGAAACACGAGTACTGAAGTACTAGTACTTCATCTATTATGGCTCATAAAGAGCTACTTCGGTATAAGTACTTTGCAATGTATTTTCCTTTTGAATAAAATGTATTTGATTTTCTTAATCTTAGGACTTTATTTATCAATATATAAAAACAAACTTAGTTTTTTTAAATTTTTTGTCACTTGATTAGCGTAGAAGGAAAGTTTATACGCATTATAATGATTGAAAATCCACAAAACATTGAAATAAATAACCCGAACATCCTGTTTGCTACAAATTACGTGTTGATAGTTTCGTATTTTCCAAGTTTTGACATTATTCAAAGGAAGTTGAAAATGTTGACTCGCCACACCCGCGCCGCGGCCTTTACCTGTGTTGCAGGGGATGACTGAGGGTCCCATCACTAAATAGGGCCCGGCCTGGGACCTTCAGTCATACTCTGCAAAATATTTAATTATTTACGCTAGTTGATTTTACCCTGGGACCTTCAGTCGTACAACCACGATATTGTAATTCAACTTTATTGTACAGTAGAGTCCCCTAAACCCGGACTAATGTGGACCGAACAGTGTCCAAGTTTGTGATAATTCCGGATTATCAAGAAATGATTAAGCATTAGAAAAAGTGTGAATAGTTGATTTTATTTCTATAAAAAGAACTATTTATCTCTAGCAAAATATACACAAGACAAAAACTTATACCTCATCTGTTAAAACAAACTTTAAGAAAACCAAACTGTTTTGTTGGCTCCAACTGATCCTGATGCCGTAGCACTTAAGGCCTATTTTCCCAGAGGCGTGTTATGCGTCTATCGCTTAGTGATGATCGCTGTTAGCTATTTTCCCAGACACGGCTATTCGTTGCGATTATTAGATCTGTGACTGGTTGTCTTTTGTAGCGAAAGAAGTAGTGTTGGTGCTGTTTGTAAAATGAGTCTTGAAAAGCAAATAGTAAAGTACGGTATTCTGAAAGCCAAAATTTCTTGAGTTTTTCAGGCTTGATGTGGCACAGTTCAACTTTGTGCTTTAATTGAACATGAGTTGTATACGGTGTCTTTGATTAACCAAACCCCATACCCCAATCTATGACATATCTCTGAACTTTTAAAACTGGATAAAAACCACATCTTTGAAATAACTGGAAGCAGTCAGTAACAAAACAAACGGTTCTTCCCCAAATAGATGCGACCAACTGCGTCTCAGTCTGCTCTAGGAGCGAGGTTCGCGATGGACGCAAGCAGCTCACTCACAGATGCTGGTGGCTGAAGCGATGGATGCATTTGGAGAAATAGATTAACCCAGGTCCGGCTCTACCATATAGGTGAACTAGGCAACCGCCTAGGGCGCCGAGGCCGGAGGGGCGCCATTGCGGCGGAAATAAGCGCCCCCGATCGGCAGTAAAACGCTCCCGGCCAACGGTAAACAGCCCTTGGTCGGCAGCAAAGTGCGCCCCTGATCCCCGGTAATGAGTGTCCTCAAAAGATAGTTAATAGCCTCTTGATCGGCGGTAAAAAGCGCCCGTAATAGTCATAATTAAAGCGGCGTGAGACAGTGCCTCCGATAGGAAAAATACACCTGATCAGAGTTGAATTGCGCCCCAACTGACGATTAAAAGCGCCCCTGATCAATAGTAAATAGTGCCCCTAATCGGAGTCAAATTATGCCCCCAACCACTGGTAAAAAGCGTCCTCAAACTATGGTAAGTAGCACCAAGGCAGACTGTCTTGAACAGAAGTTAGCTGTCAAGAGCGCCCTGACTGGAGGTAACTATAACACCCAGCCAGTCAAAAAAGCGCCCTGGATCAACGGTAAAGAGCGTGCCCTGACCAGCGGTAAACATATGCCTTCTAAACAACGGTCAAGAGCGCCCCGACTGTGGATAAATATCGCCCCCGACCATCGGTACAAAAATGCCCTACGTCTACGGTAGGGCGCTCCGAACAGCGGTAAACATTTGCCTTTACCTTCTTATCAACAGTAATAGCAGCCCTTATCATATTAGAGGTAAATTGTGCCCACAACCGATGGTAAACAGTATCTTCACCGTCGGTAAAAAGCACTTATGATCGTTGGGCAAAGAGCACCCCAAAAAGCGTAAAAAGCGCCCTAGATCAGCAGTAAAGGGCTCTGCCGACCGGCGGTAAACATCCCCCTAATTGACGGTAAACATCCCCCTAATTGATGATAAACAGCGCCACTGATCAGAGAGCCCTTGGATCGGCAGCAGTAAAGAGCGCTCCTATTGGGGTTAAAAAGGGCGCTCCCAATAAGATATAACTTATCGCTCGTGATCGGCAGTAAAGAAAATCAACAATCAGAGGTGAAGAGCACCCCCCCCCCCCCACGAAACTGATTTATTAAATAATGTCTGAAATGGATAATAATAATCATCATTTTGTATCTTTGCATATAAGTACATTAAGATCCAATTCAGGATCTGTGCATTTTTGCAATAGATAATTTTTGTGCAAATTTTGTTTACAATGAATTATGAAGAGTTTTTTTAAATTCCAAATGCAGTATTTGAAAATAAACTGTTGATAAAAATATTGTCTTGTTTTAAATGTTGTTTTCTTTGTACTATGTAATAACGGCTATCAAGGAAACGGCTCGAGTGGTTTGGGGGGGGGGGGAGTGGTAGGGGGGCGCCTGCCGTCACTTTTGTCTAGGGCGTCAGAAAACCTAGGGCCGGCCCTGGATTAACCTGAAACAATGCAAAGCAGTGGGCAGCGATTGATGCAGACCGATCACAGTTAAGCGACAGCCGTATGAATCCCTACCATGAAATGTGAAAAAATCTATATATTAAAAAAAAAAAAACATAAACCACGAATAAACTGCTTGTCAATTTAAACAAAAAATGCCCTCTTGGAATATGTCGAAAAATCCTTTGTTTAGCCACCAGTCACCATTTTGTTTTTATGCTAAATAATTTTTAACCCCGTATTGGTTCATTATATGAAGTTCATATTTGGCATAAACTTTTATCACACCATTGTTCATTTTCATAAAAATATTCCGATGTGTATTTTTCACAAAGTAAAACAGTAATTTTCACAAAGGTGATATATGAAACAAAATAGTTGAAAAATCAAATTATCTAACCAATGATAACAAGTTTGTAAAGATGTGACTACAAATAATGGAGTTATTGTAATTTTTCTGTGGAAAAACATTGATTTAGCATTAAAATTAATGCAATTTAGATTGTTTAAAGATAAAAATCACAACTTTGGTGTATGTTGTAAAATCTTTACAAACTTGGTACCATTGGTTAGACCACTTAATTTGTTAACTTTTTTTCTCGTAAAGTATTCATACAATTACCGTTTTTGAGAAAAAAAATGGCCACCATGTTGAAAATACATTTTATAAAAAACATTTTTGCCTGAACATGAACATTGGTGTGATAAAGGTTAAGGTATGATGTTAATTTCAAATCTAAAACAGAAAAACCCATTTTTTTATTACAGAATAAAACTTACTACATAAAAAATCTAATGTTCTAAAAATAAAGCAATCTAGAACAAATTTATTGGTGTTTTAGTTTGAAAATAGATTTCAATGAGAAAAGCTTTGCAAAATGATAGCTTTAATATGTTTTACCAATATTCAATTCAATTCTGTCTTGTCTGTCTATTTCATGACTATTTTGTAGGATATTCCCTTAACAACCAAATGGGCTTTATGTTACACATTAATCCTGTAACGAATAAACCACTCTTTTAACTAATTGAATACAATACCACTGAATAGGTGGCTTCTGGTAATCTTGATTGGATAACACTCTAGTACTACGTTTTTTTATTATATTGCAACACACTACTCACTATTTTACACTTAACATTAGTTTTTTTCTCCCCTCCTTTAATTGGCAATTGAATAGCTAAGGCAGGATGTTCTTTGGTTTAGTGTGCAACTCAATACAATTTTAAACCTTATTGTAAACAATCCATACTTTATTATAGCTATAAATTACTCACGAACTAACAGCATTTAATCCAGCGGCTCTTAGTTTTCTCAGTCGGTCTCGCCAGTACACTCTTGGGACCCTGAAGTAATGCAAACTCCCAGAAACATACTGGAAAGGTTCCCCATCCTTGAGGAACTGGTCATTGTTGTAATCAACTTCGAAGGTCCTGTTGTCCGCCCTGTTTTTTTCTCTCAACTGGAACAAATTGTCATAAGAAGGGGCTAAAAAATAGAGTCTGCACAGTCAAGTGGCTGTTGCGCAGGGCCGTATATCTTAATAGGCTGAAAAAGCTGAAGCCTATAGCGGCAACATTTTTCTGGGCAGCACTTTGTAAATTTACTAAAAATTGAAAATATTTTTATTACTTTAATAACAGAAACTTCTTTAGGCCCATCTTACTGATTTTAAAGTGAATTAATTTGAGAAATGGAAATATGTTTATTCTTTTCATATGAATTTACTCTACATAATCTTGTAACACATTTTTACAAGATTTGAGAACATCAGGTAAAGCCGTTGCCCCGTGAAAAGAGGCCAAATTAGGTCCCACGAGCGTCACAGACCGAGTGAAAGACAGAAAGACATAGAGGGAAAGAAATTTTGATAACACCGATTTTGGACTCTGAGATGCACACAACGTAAAAATAACAAAAACAAATTAATATTCCAAGCAATGTTCAGACAAAACTCTGATTCTATATTCTTTAATAAAAACAAAATGGCGGCTGTGTGGTTAGTTATAGAGTTTTGTAATTTCAAATGTGATATTTTGGCTTGTCTTAAGGGCATGATACCTGAAAAGGTTAGTAGATAGTTCAGGGACACTCTGTAGGCCTATATTAAATGAAAGTAAATTTTTTTATTTCATCCTTATTTCCATCCAAGTAATGGTTGAATGCTATTTAATGGTAACGGATAATAATAATAGACTATAATAGAGGACTTGGTTTAATATACAGAGTAATTCAGACCACCCGTGCACTATTTGTAGCAGGAGAACGGTTTGAGTTAAAATCAAGAAATAAAGTTTTTAACTCCTAAATTGCATATGGGCTTTCCAATAAAAATACTCCCATCAATACCAATATACAGAGCGTTCCAAAACTGGAGGTCACGGGGTCGAATCTCAAGGTTTTCTTTATTTAAGCTTGCAGATTTTTTTACATAAATTTAAACTTTTTAGTGAACGAAACGTTTTGGTAAAATCAGAATGAATTTATCTTTATCCTTTCTTACGTAAAAAAATCTGTATGCTTACATAAGAAAATTTTGGGATTCGAACCCGTGACCTCCATTTTTGGAACACCCTGTAGCCTATACTGGCATTATTGATGAAAATATTTTTATTGGAAAGCCCATATGTGATTTAGGGGCAAAAAACTTTATTTCATGATTTTAACTCAAACCATTCTCCTGCTATAAGTGCACGGGTGGTCTGAATCACCCTGTATATCATCGCAGAACATCTTTAACATTTTCATCCACCAGATTTTACTGCTGTGATCAAAGTCGTGTGTGATAAATGATGGCAATACTACAGTATCTTGAACTATAGGCTAAGGGCATTACAACAAAATAAACAGAATATGAAAGGCTTCGTTTTCAAGGGTAAGTTATAAATAAATTGAAACGAGTTGTCTGGTATAAATATAGAGTGGATTTATTATAAAATACCGGATTTAGAGTTTGTTATTGTACTCTTGTCTGTTGTCGGGGGTAAAGTAAAGTAATAAAACGTGAATCAGATAAAAGATGAGCGGTCGCGCCACCAATCACGTGTGTAGAGTTAACAATGATTGAGCACAATATTGGCAATGTGTGTCGTAACACTCTCTATATGCAATCACAATCACCTGTCAAAAGTGCGAATTCAATCAAGCACTCTTCACATCAAACGATAAAAGATCTCACTAAAAGAGCGAGTCAAAACCAGTCGAGTAACAATCAAGATGAGAGTGTAACGAAAGTTAAGTAACGAAAGTTATCTGTAAATATTTATTAGTTACGTGCCAGATAAATTTAGACCCAATTGAGTACGTATAGACAATCACTTTTATGGTGCTATCAGTTATTCATTAATTGATAAATATTTTAAGTACTACAAACTTTAAATTGCACTTGGATTAAAGTATTGATTTGTCTCCTCTTTATTTACTCTCCCCCCCCCCTCATAATATGGTTACAAACATTTGAAATTTATTAAATTTGGCGGAAGGGAATCTGCCTATTTCTGTAATAAAACAATGACAACAAAGAATTTAAATTGAATAAATGAATTATTTTGTAAATCGCGGATGACTTTGTTTTTCTAAAGCCAAAATTTAATTTTTATAGCCTATATGCTGTACAAATATGCATTGAATGTGCATTATGGAATTTTTCAGGATGTGAAGTCTCGAGTCGGGTTAACACTGGCCGAACAGTCTTCTCTAGAACTTGTGCTAGTTTTTCGGTATTATTTATAGGTTATGTTGTCGCCAATTGCTCATTAGTGTTGGTTTTGTGTTCGCTAAACAGACATCCAAAGTTGCTCATCCAATTGGGACACGATCTTAACACGAGACATGAATGAGAAAAAGTATTTTAATAGAGCCTATTGGAGTCAGAAATAAATAATGAGTTGCAAAGTTTCAGGTTATGAGTTTAAAATGTTTAGCTCTATAATATATGTTTTCATAATGTGTACAGAGCAAGTATAGACCTCGAGCACAAATCTGGCTGTGTGGGAACGGGAAGCTACTATACAGTCAAGACACACACAAACCCTGACACTTACGACTGGCTCGGTTGGAAAAAAGACACTGTAAGACAAGGACAAAATGTGACTCATTCCAATCCGCATGCCTGAGTGGTAGGGTTTTCCTGGACCGGCCAGAACAAACTCTGACAGTTTTCAGTTGGAGACAAGGTCGAATGGGGACAAAAGCTGATATGGTACATATGCATAGAACTAGAACAGAACTGTATTATATACACCTGGAACGCTCACGCAAGGCAAAACTCGAACAAAAAAAACGCAAACCGTGTTCTGAAGGGCAGGCAAAAACACAAAATGAACGTTGATTTTTTTTATTTGTTAGTCAGGAAAAAACTTCAAGCGGCAAAGTTGTAGATAATTAAATTGATTTTATCTTTACATTTAAAATTATTTTATAAGGTGAACGATTTTCTCGGAACATATGCGTGGTGGGTCACCGAGGATTTCGGACAATCTCGACTTTATTTCGGTTTCCGGAATTAAAACTAATATTTTTAGAAACACGTTCTTATACAATGTAGAGTGTTTTTACTTTATCCTCAGTTTAATTTTATAATTTATTTAGGAATTTATGTTAAATAAACATGTTTACACTTAATAATTTGTATATACAGGGTGTCCAGCTTCCACCTTTACAAACTTTTGAAGGTTATTAAGCATGCCAAAAGAAACAAAAAAAACATATAAACATATTATGTCCGGAAATGCTTCGTTAAGCCGCTAGCCGCCATTTTGTTTTTTACACTAAATAATTTTTATTTCCGTAACGGGTTGTCGTATGGAGTTCATATTTGGCATGTACATTAATCAATACAATGCTCATTTTTAGAAAAAATATTATTTTTTTCCGTTGTATATTTTCAAAATGGCGGCCATTTTAAATTTTTAAGCCCAAATATCTTAAAAACCGTAAATTTTATAAAAATTTTATTAGACACAAAAAAGTTGACAAATTAAATTATCTAAACATTGATACCAAGTTTGTAAGGATCCGACAACCAATAACGGAGTTATTGTGGTTTTCCTGCAGAAAAACACTGATTTTGCACTATAATTAATGGGAATTTAGGTTATTTTAAGAGAAAAATCTCATTAACTCCGTTATTTGTGGTAAGATCCTTACAAACTTGGTATCAGTGTTTAGATAATTTAATTTGTCAACTTTTTTGTGTCTAATAAAATTTTTATAAAATTTACGGTTTTTGAGATATTTGGGTTTAAAAATTTAAAATGGCCGCCATTTTGAAAATATACAACGGAAAAAAATAATTTTTTTTTTCTAAAAATGAGCATTGGTGTGATTAAGGTACATGCCAAATATGAACTCCATACGACAACCCGTTACGGAAATAAAAATTCCTTAGTGTAAAAAACAAAATGGCGGCTAGCGGCTTAACGAAGCATTTCCGGACATATGTTTATGTGATTTTTCTGTTTGTCTTGGCATGCTTAATAACCTGGAAAAGTTTGTAAAGGTGGAAGCTGGACACCCTGTATATTTAACGGATGGTTCATGGTTGTGTGTCTATTGAGTTCATATTTTGTAAGGACCTGAATGTTTATTTTCTGAAGAAAAAAATAATTGTGTACTTTTAATAATGGTGACCATTTAAAAATTTCAGGTGTTATATCTCAAAACGGATCATAAAAATTAAACAAGACGTGAACAAGTTGACAAATCTAATTATTTAAACAAAGATCATCAAGATCAAACTATAAATAACGTAATAGGCCTACTGTAAATGTGATTTTACTTATGAAAAAGTCGCTTTTAAATGCCTAATCCTCGCAAACTTAGACGTTTCCATAAGAAAAATCACATTTACCCTGTTATTTATGATATGTTTATAAAAACCCTTTTCGCTTACTGTGATGTGTGAACAGCATATCTACTGAGTTATTGGAGTGTTTTTCCAAACACTCTGTAGCGTACATAGATTTTTTAAATCATTATGTTCTCTTCGAGAAACTCTGTGCTAGGAAGAAATGTTTTGTTTTATTAATTCTCTGCTTTTTTCTTTACGTAGGTAGTACAATAGACGCCGGCCCGTTATTGCCATAAATACGGGGAGAAATTCATGTGAATGAGAGTGTACGAAAACGATCAATATAATAGTCAAAGTTCTATACTTCATTGAACTAACAGACGACGTACAACGTCCGCTTGGATGACTAATAACGAACAAATAGATATTCGAGTACTTACTAAGTTGCAAATGTATCGGAATGGGACAAAGGGGTCCATCAGGATATACAGGAGTGTACAGGTCTAATGGGCTAGTAAAAATTTCGTTATGTTGTATAGAACTTTTTTACTTAGGGCAACGAACTCATCATGTAGGCTACATGAACAAATTTTAGAAAGTAGCCCTGTCAAAATAGGTTCGTGTCGGTAGTAATCCCGGAGGAGCTGAATTTTTCACAGTTGATAGACCGTGATAAAGTGTGCATTTTCTCAAAAGTCCCGAAAAATCCCCCTTGAGCTTTCCGCTCTACACCCCTTCAAAGTTAAAGTTGCAGTATGTTATAAAATCAACTAGGGGAGACCGGGGATGGTTGTCACACTTTTTAGATTGTTAATTTTTACAAAGTTATTCGTAATCTTAGTTTATTAAAAATATATTTATCATTTGAAATAAACTTTTCTTTACATTATATATTTTTTTCAAATTGAAATCTATACGACGAATATTTATAAAAAATGTTTAAAAAGAGCAGTGCAAGTGTGTCAACCAGCCCCTACGGCGGGGCATGTTGTCACAGCGGTTGGGGTTGGTTGTCCCTAGTATTTCTTATGGATAAAAATAAGAATATGTATAAATTATTGATATGGGTAAAATCAAACAAAACATTAAAAAGTAACAATAGTTTAATAAAAAAATGATACTTAAAATAAACTACAGTAAATTCAAGTAGTTTTGAAAACGTAAAAATTAACTGCAAATTAACTATTTGATTAACATGTGACAACCAACCCCTTACTCTATGTGACAACTTGCCCCGTGCCGAATTTTTTTACAAACATCGACGTATATTGAAAACTGGTAATCGTTTGTTTTGGTAAGAAATCAGATTTAATACCTCACAATATGCCTAATGTTATAAAATGGAACTTATGTTCATAACTCATAAGATAAGAATGGTAACAAATAATTAAGTGACTTAAGAAAACTTATTAGCCAGGAGTAAAATCAGAAAAAGCGCCAAAATTCATTGGACAGTACAGATATACATCCACTCTCTAGAACAATTATCTCCATACTAAAGGAAGAAACAGCACTCGCAAAACTAGCGCAAAAGATAGTTGGTGGCAGAAGTTATAAGCTTTGTGACAACCAACCCGTGTGACTTTCAGCCCCGGTCTCACAGTTAAGTAAGGAGAAAAGCAATCGAAGTGGCGTTGCTTTTATTTTGTTCCCGATAAAATTTGCTAAAAAAATTGTCATTACCACTTATTACAAAAACCTGTGGCAAAATCGACACAAACATAATAATAGATTTTTGTCTTTAAATCATATAAACACATTCCACAGCTATTTTGTTTGAAGTTTATATGTAAAACCGTAAATCTGAAGTTTGTAGAGAATTATTTCAGCTTTACAATGATATATAATATTACTATTTTTGGTTTAAGGATAACGAGAAATATTGTATTGATTTTTTGGTGACAGTGAAAAAAGGCTCCGTTCTTGTCCCCATTTCAGTACAGACATGATTGAATTTTAATGTCTTCCCCTCTTATTTTTTCTATAAGGGATGACTTATAGGAATGAAACTTCAAACATCCATATTTGGCCATTAGTACTTCATTTTGTGGTACAATGTGATTTTTTAGCCCCAATGGGGGACGGCCCACTAGGAGTCACAATAAATTTTTAAATGTAAGCATAGGACAATATGTACATCATATTAAATGTCTCACTTAACTGAACAAAATGCCGCAAACCCGACCTCAATCGGATAACCGAGTCAGAAGTAGCAGGCAATGGAAGTTTTTGAATTTTGAAATCTATATATTATCAAATCAAATCAAATCAAATCAAATCAAAATCATTTATTGTCATAGGACTATTTACATAGCATTGACAATAGGTCATATTCAACTACAAGTGTAATAATGAATAAATACTACAAAATAAAATAGCTCAAAAACAAATAGATCTCAAATAACTTAAAATAAAATGTAGGCTGTCTAGCACAGGTTGTCTTTAAAATAGTCTTGCACACTGTAGTACTCTTTTGTCAGGAGTAGCACTTTCAACTTAGCACGAAATGTGCAAACCTCCCGTTCATGCTTTAGGTACAGAGGAAGGGAGTTGAACAGTTTTATGGATGAAAAATGTGTTTGTTTTTCAAAAGTTGAAGTTCTATGGGGCGGAATGGAGATTAAGGAATTTTTTCGGAGGCTATAATGGGATGTATTTCGAAATTGATGTAGTTGTTTATTTTTCACAAAAAACGTTAGACAGTCCAAAATATATAAACATGGGAAAGTAAGAAGATTATGAGATTTAAAAACACCTTTACATGAATCAGTTTTTTTCATCCCAAAAATGATCCTCAGGGCCTTTTTTTGCAAACAAAAAACCTTATGGTGTTTTGCCGTTTCAAATCCCCAAATGGCAATACCGTATGTAAGATAAGGTAAGAAGCACCCATAATAAACTGATAGGAGAATCTCTCTATTCGCAAAGAATTTAAGTCTGCGGAGAATGAACATACAGCAGCTAAGTTTTTTTGCATACCTTTTCTATGTGAGAAGAAAAATTTAGATGGGAGTCAATAACCAAACCCAAAAAATCTGTTTGATGAGTGGACTCAATTTCAGTGTCACCAAAGATCAAACTAACTCCTGAAAGGTCTTCATTGGGATGTTTCAGTTTGAAATCTATGAACTTTGTCTTATCTGTGTTCACTCTAAGATGATTTTCACTGAACCACTGCAACAGTTGACAGCATTTAATGAAGACATCTACTTCTAAAGTGTTTCTGCACTTATTGGACACACTAAGAGAAGTGTCGTCTGCGAAAAGACACAGGTCAACTCCAGGGACACTGCAGGAGATATCATTGATAAATAACAAAAAAAGAATTGGCCCAAGGACCGATCCTTGAGGCACTCCAGAACTAACACATATGTCATGGGAATGATGCTTGGATAAACTTCCGCGCTCATCCATGTAGGAGATCTCAACAGATTGCTTCCTCCCAATGAGAAAAGAAGATATCCATTCCAGTGCCTTTCCTCTAATCCCAAAAGTGTGGAGTTTTTGTATAAGAAGCTTGTGGTTCACCATATCGAACGCCTTACTGAGGTCAATGAAAATTCCAAAAACACTTTCTTTGTCATCCAAAGCTTTGGAGACATTATCAATGAAACTAAACATGGCATCTAGCCATATTGAGTTGAATAATCTTTCCTAAAGCCAAATTGCTTGTCAAAGAGAGTATTGTTTGACGATAAAAAAGGTAAGAGACGATTCAAAAAAAGTTTTTCAAGGATCTTTGAAAAAGAAGATGTTAAAGATATTGGCCTTATCATATTAATACGCAAGCATGTTTCATTTCCTCCTTTTTTTCTCAGCTCGTGTGTATCGCAGGAGAAATCCGGGCATAGCGTTAGAAAGGTAGCCTATAGTCCTGTAGATGAGCAGAATCACAATCGAATTCACATCGGACTCCACGGCTACGCCCCACAGGCTTTCAAAGTTCCAATGTTAATCTTATGGAGAAAGGAGAATTGAATGAATCATAAGACAACTGTTGTAAAAACAACTGCTTGAAAATGAGGAAGAACAGATGTTTTAGTTCTAAAATGTTTTTAAGCTTCTTGGGTCCATATCAACTGAAAGTTTGATCGAATTTCGATCAGGAGGCGATCTCTAGTTGTTATAAAAGATTTTAATGAAAAATTCAAATGCCTGGCATTTCCGGCTGCGTTGTCCGATTGAGGTCGGGTTTGCGGCATTGTGTTCAGTTAAGTAAGACCTTTTATATGATGTACATATTGCCCTATGCTTACATTTAAAAGTTTCTTGTGACCCCTAGTGGGCCATCCCCCATTGGGGCTAAAAAATCACATTGTACCACAAAATGAAGTACTAATGGCCAAATATGGATGTTTGAAGTTTCATTCCTATAAGTCATCCCTTATAGAAAAAATAAGAGGGGAAGACATTAAAATTCAATCATGTCTGTACTGAAATGGGGCCAAGAACGGAACCTTTTTTCACTGTCACCAAAAAATCAATACAATATTTCTCGTTATCCTCAAACCAAACATAGTAATATTATATATCATTGTAAAGCTGAAATAATTCTCTACAAACTTCAGATTTACGGTTTTACATATAAACTTCAAACAAAGGAGCTGTAAGGGAATGTGTTTATATGATTTAAAGACAAAAATCTATTTATTATGTTTGTGTCGATTTTGCCACAAAACCTTAAGAGGGCGTTGGAGTGCCGCCATGTTGGATTTATTTCCCATAAGAGCAATGCTAAACTTGTCCCCGGCATTTGTCATATAATTTCTTTATTTTTTGTCCGATTGGTTCAGAATAAATAGCGTTTGAATCACAATTAAATTCCCCGTTCCTTTTGCGAGATCGATTCTTTGTAAATAATTTATAAAATTCTGTAGAAAATGTTTTAAAAGTAGTAAAAAACTTGCTTTGTTATTTCAAGTTAGTAAAAAACAATAATTTTTATAAAAAATTCCTCTCGCAAACCAAATCCGCCTTGATGAACCCTTTATTTAGAGCTATAAACCATTATTTTCAGATTATAAATAAAAGAGTTATTTGACATCCCGTTTAACATTGCTGTTATGGGGGAAAGGCGAAATTTGGATTGACTCCAACGCCCTCTTAAGGTTTTTGTAATAAGTGGTAATGGCAATTTTTGTAGCAAATTTTATCGGGAACAAAATAAAAGCAACGCCACTTCGATTGCTTTTCTCCTTACTTAACTGTAGTTGATTTTATAACATACTGCAACTTTAACTTTGAAGGGGTGTAGAGCGGAAAGCTCAAGGGGGATTTTTCGGGACTTTTGGGAAAATGCACACCTTATCATAGTCTATCAACTGTGAAAAATTCAGCTAGTCCGGAATTACATCCGACACGAACCTATTTTGACAGGGCTAAAATGTAAAACTATTTTTGTTTTGTTCGGCAGTGTAATGGATTTTCTTTTTCCACAATAGATTACTGTTTTTAAAAACAGACCAGATTGAGATTATGGCCGCATTTCTTATTTGACACCGCCTAAGGGCTTAACTTTTCAAAGAGATAACAAAATCAAGATATGAAAAATTCGCAATATAGGCCTAGCTTGGGACGAAATATTTGTGCAAGGATTTAATGAGTTGAAACTTATTTTATGAGCTAAACGTTACCATTTGGATTTCTTTAGGAGCCTATACCCCTGCAAAGCCCATAGTTTTTTAATAATAGTACCTAATAAAACAACTCTGGGTATATAATTAAGTAACAAATCATGATCCATCCATATGATTTTTAACTATTCTTGTGCATTCTCGTGAGCCGGTAACTCTACCCGTTTTTCCTCTCATAGCCACCCTCCAGTATAAGTATTTTCTGACAATGTGCTTCTGACGAATTCTCATTCTTTCCTCCAACCGGCTTACCGCAGTTCAAACTGACTGATCTCTCCATTATTATTTTAAGATAAGTTTTGCAGTCATTCCCAACGACACTCCACATATTATCGAGTAGGATTCATTTGGTAGAAAAATATCGTACTAAAAATCAAATAACGTTCCGCTAGTGAATTTATTGGGCGATTGAAAAGTTAATATTTTATTTCGGTTATTCTATGGAAACTAAAACTAACATGCTACAAATAGCAAAAATCATGCTACAAAAGTAAACGAAATAGCTTCCCAGAGCCGGCCTTAGCCTGTGCGGTGCCCAGTGCAAACCTCCAGAGCGGGGCTCCCCAAAACTACCTCCTGCCCTCTTACTCAAACTTTTTTCTACTTCTCTAAAGCCCCAAACGTCTATAATTGGCATTAAGAGTTTATCTTGAACCTAACGTGACATTAAGACCTCTAGAGCTCAATGTTTTACCTAACCTGGCATTGAGAGCTCAACGTTTAACCTAACCTGGCACTAGGAGCTCAATGTTTAACCTATAATTTAAAATGAAGTAATAAACATAAGGATTAAAAATGAAGATTTTAAGTAACAAAAATGTGATTTCACAAGTTTATTAACTTGTAGCTCACGATGAAAACATAATTTTTAACTATATAATATTATTGTTGGGAATGAACAGTAGAATTTAAATACAGCAAAAGAACACTAGTATATTTTAAAGTTACTTTTAAGATAAATGTAAAAACAATAGAATTTTCTTTTGCAAAATTTAAAAACAGCCTCGTTTTAAAACAATGTGTGTGAGTTAATATAATTGAATGTAAAGTTTACTACCTAAATTTGTAGACAGTTTTATTCCTTACAAAAACATTTAATAAATTGGAAGACATTTTTTTAGTTATCATGCACGAATATATGGAAAATTGAAAATTTTGTAAATGGTAACGTATGAGATTATTTTGGAAACAGGCAATAAAAATGAAGTTTATACTATAGCACTTAATTCATATATTATTGTCCTTATAAGTTCAAATAAAATAAATTTTAAAAATGGATTATAAAAAATTTATAAACGTTAAAAACTATAAATTTTTGTAATTTGTAATGCTCTCAACACGAAGTTGTACCGGATATGCGAGGAGCGCGAAAGAAGTAGGCCTCAGAGCGAATGTAAACAACATGGGGCGCACACTACGCGATCATCAGTTCTACCAACCAGTAACCTATCTATATTTCTTCCTCTTCAAAATGACATTTCATTCGACTAGACGACTAGTACAAATTATTTACTCTACCTCTACATCAAATAATAATTTAACAACTGACCGTCTGCTGGCGGTTTGCCATTTGTTAGAATTCGAAAATATTCTGTATTCTAACCTATGAGACTTTACGAATTATAAATTGATTACTACTTAAAAATAGGAACTCTTTGACAAACTAGTGGTGCCAAATGCAAATTTATACAATAAAAATTACCTGAGCTAAGGTAAGTTATGTTTTGAAGAAAACATTTTTTACGAAAAATAGTATTGTTTTGACAATTCAAACGTGATGGCTAATAGATTGATGTCGCACTAAAAATTTACTAATATTTTAAGAGTTATTACATCGTGACACAAATACTCAATGGTTATCTCTTATTATAATAAGAAAGTTCAGAATGTTATCTCTTTTAAATTACATAATATAATGTAACCACATTTGAGATGTTTTTCACCGGTTTTTACCAGTACAAAAGACGTCCGTCTCCCGGCCGCGGCCACTTTAAGGCATAACAATAAACGAGAAAACGTTTCTTGCGGGTATAGTTAAATTTTGTAATATTTTTTTTTTTTTTTTTTTTTGCGCGGGGCCTTTGTAAGCCTGGGGGCGTTGCTCACAAACGAAAGCTGAGAAGTAGCATGGGTAGTGCTGCCACTGTCACTCACAGCGGATGGTCGATTTGGGTTCACCGCCGGTTGAGTACCACAGGCCTAGCGAATTCCGGGTTTTGTGGGGGTCTAATCCGCCTTAATGTGATTTGGGACAATTGTTCCATAACTCCTCTTGTCGTAAGACTAGTCCGGTATGGCTAACGCTGGGTACGCACTGCCCGTGAGGGTAGGGGGAGCCACCACAAGGTTTACCCTTGTGGATGGAGCTAAATACGAAATGGAAATGGAATGGGCCTTTGCGTAAGCCCGCCTTTACAAGCGCGGGGCCCGGTGCGGCCGCACCGCTCGCACCGCCCTAAGGCCGGCACTGTAGCTTCCAAGATGTAATTATGTTTCTATAAATACCATTCATTAGTGATGGTTTGGTTTTATTAAACTATTAGTTTAAAGGAGATTGATAGACTGGTGATATGCAATGACCGCAAAATCAGGAATTGGACCCAATGGGCGAAATAGTATACAAATTTTGCATATCATTTTTGCATACATTGTAATTTTAATAATGATGTGGAGTCGTTGTTTAAATTGCAATTTTGATTTGCAAACATTGTACACTCTGACTCATTTCAACCCTTACACCAAATCTCTAATTTTGCAGGCATTGCAAATCAGTCTATCAACCCCCGGTAGGCCTAAGCTGATAGTTTAACAAAACTAAACTATCATTTATGTAATTAAATTGAATCTCGTTAGGTATTGTGTTTATTTTTACAGCATATATAGTTTCCACAGAATAACAAAAATAAAATCGCCAGTAACTTTTAATCGCCCTGTACCAAAATATACGCTACATTTAAATTATGCCTAAACAATTAGCGAAAGTGACGACAGTTTGAAAAGTGGTATGAACTACTCACCCCATCTGTAATAAAAATTGAACCAAACACTAAAAAAAGCACGAAATTCATCGTGGAATACGTGAAACAAGACACCATTCGGAAGCAGACAACAAACGGACAAACAGACGGACCATTAGCGGTGTATTGGCAGCCGAACGGGTACCGCCTTCCGGGGGGAGGGGGGGGGGGTTACCGTTAAGCGGTAATTTGGGTAAATCCAGTTTGAGTTTAGCTGACCATTCACTCACTGCAGCGCCGATTCCGTCACAGTCGCTAAGTTATTTTGAGATTATAATTTGGTCCCGCGTCCATTCATACGTTTAAAAGCAGATCCGGCCATGCGCGATGCTATAGCTAGCGCGACAATGGGCTCAACGGATTGTTGTAGTCGAACCATGAGCTACGCTCAAATAAGTTACAGTTACAGTAATTTATTTTATTGGAAAACGTCTGTTGCCATTCGGCACTTACAACGAAAAAATATTGTATTTTGACAATTGGGTTTGCAATGTAGGCTACCTACTGCAGCTGTTGTTAGGCTGATGTAAATACTTACTTATTACTACTTGGTCATTTCCATTGATAAAAACCGAATTGATTTCGTGGTTTTCCCGCATCTGGTGGACCGAGCAAGCTTTATTGCTGCTAGTTCTCTTCACTTCTATATTTTTTTGTTAAAAACGACTCAAGCACAACCCAAACTATTTTACCTAGAACTTTGAAGTTTTGTACCACAGTGCAGCACCCGTTGGTCAGTCCTTTATCAAAATATTCTGAAAGGCGAGTGAGCTAAGCGAACAAGTTCGTCTTGAATAGAAACAAGAGCCTTTTTGCACTTTGCATTTTAGCACTCCGTCTCTGACAGTGTATATATTATTACTACAAAGAATTGTTTAGGTTTACTACACAAAGGCTCGGCCCCCAGGTATTATTTTATTTGTAACTGTTAGTTTAGCTGCTTAATAATATAACAATACTCTAAAGTTTTAGCTTGAAAAGTATAACTCCGCCGTTTTAGAGTGATCTAAAACAGAAGTAGCAAACAAGTATTTTGTCCACAAGAATGTCTTTCCTTCCATAAAAATAGCTCTGAGTGAGTAGCTTTGACTCAAAGGGGGTTACCTAAATTGTACTTTGTAAATACTTAAATTAGCCACGCAAGTACTCTGTTGCGTACTATTTTCCAATCTATGTTAATTTACTGTCTGAAGAACCAGAGAAACAGACCTATTTGCATGTTCTAGCTTTTATGATGTAGATTTGGTTTGAAACTTGCATAATTCAAGGTTAGCCCATGTTTCAAATGTCTTCACTCATTAACCGGCTCATGCAACGTGGTTTTTAACCTCGTTGGGCCCAGACTAATGCACTTGAATAAACAAAATCATATGGATTAAAATTTGATATGTTAATCCAAAGCTATGATATTTCTATTCTAAATAGAAGTTTTCATCACTAGGAGCAAAAGTGAGTCATTTTGGAGCGCAATCTAGTTTTAAAAACCATTAAGGCTCATATATGTATTATATGTAGCTGCATGGAAAATAAATAAATAAGCGGGAAATAAATAGGTTCATAAATAAGCGAAATAAAGTGATTTAAATAGAAATATTCCTACATCTGAACGGGTTGCCTCGCAAGGAGCGCAGTTGTGTTGCCAGCTCAACAATGGGCTGCATGCCCAAACTGCTCCCGGAGGAGCGGTGCGACCATGACTATCCTCAGTTAAATCCTTTTTTCTATCTTTTCTATGAACCGATTTATATAATTTTTATATTTTTTAATTTGTAACTAAGTTCTCTAGAACAGAATAGCATAAATTACAACGCATTATAACATAAATTTAGGTGCTTTGTGTAGCTTTTATGCACTTTAAGTTTAAAGATTTGAAACAGCCACCATTTTGAAAATATTGTAAAATATAGATTTTTTTCTTAAGTTAGGCTTTAATTTCTAAAAAGCTGATGCCAAGTTTCAACTTGCTACAACAAGAGATTTGCAAATAAAAAATTATTCTTTAAACATACAAAATGGGAACTGGGTGGTTAACTATGGGTTATTTTTAAAAATTTTTATGTCATATTTAGGCTTTTCTTTAGGCCAGGAATAATCCCTGAAAAGGTCGGTAGTAAGTTCAAGGACATGCTGTATACAGGGTGGTTGATAGATATATAAGTGTGTCAGATGTTTTTCTTAAAAACCTTAAGTGATATAGAAAAAAGTTAAATGATAACTCCAGTGGACTTTTTATTCAATTGACTTAATTGTTTTATTTTTCGCTAAAAGTTCATCAGTTTGACCATGATCCAGTTGTCGGATTTCTCTTTAGACATTCAAATACATTTAATGATGATATAGAATTAAGAAAACTAGAGATCACTCTTATGGTCAAAACCAAGGCCTACTACACACCAGGCCGGAATGCTCAGAGAGATGACGTCACAGTAGTGGTGTACCAGCTGATTTGTGTTGGTAAAAGCAGATAATTTACCCAATTTTCGGGGATTTATGTGGAAGTCGGGTACATATTTGTTTATTTTAGGGAATTTCCAGGTAGTTATTCGGGGAATTTCATCAAAATCGCATCCTTCTATATCAGCTGGCGCACCAGTAGTGTGACGTTTTAACACAAGTGGTGGGGGGTATTCCGGCCTGGTGTGTAGTTGGCCTTGTCAAAACAAAACTAAAATTTAATTTAATCCAAACCCTTGTTGAAAAAAATTGTATAACTGAAACATCTGTTCTTAATATTCGGCTAAATGTTGTTATTATTACAACAGCTGTAAAACACACACACACACACACACACACACACACACACACACACACACACCTAGTATACATTTATTAAAATATAGTATACATTTATTAAAATATACATATACATTTTTTACATCTACGTCTGAGACATTTTATAACGATTTGAAAGGGAACAGTCCAAACCCCAGTCTTGTCAGTATCTAATGTCAACCTGTTATTAGATAGCATATAAATAGCCCAATGACAAATGGCAACTGGGTCCATAATTGAACCTTCAAAAAGCTCCTCTTGTTTATCTATCAGGCAACGTTTTTGGATTTAAAGGTGACGAGCACCATAGCCACTCAATTACCCATCCAGTTATATAATAATAATGATTTTTATTCCTCCGACAAAGTTTTACATTTTATGGGAATTTACAAGAGATATTTAAAGTTTTTGCACTTATTTACAATTAAAAAAATTTTCATGTTATTAAAATTGTATTTACTTATTTTCTCTAGAATTTTTCTTTATTTTAAACTTATTTGAAATGTTTCTTATCAACGATTCTATCAATTCCCATAAGATTAGCATTTAAACTTTTAAAGCCTGTAGGGCGTATGAATGCCCCTACAGGGCATGATGTGCCCTGGGGGACGATGTGAATTATAAAGACTTTTAAAATGAAAATACCCTTATGCGGTTTTAATCTGAAAGTTTTGAGATGTTCTAAATAGTCTATAGAAGCACAAGTCACTATAATGCTAGTAAAAAAAATTTCCTTTCAACTTTATTGATACAGATGACATTCCTTTAATTAACAATTATTCTAATTATTAACAATATTTCAAACTCAGCATTTCATGTTTTTTATCATTCCTTAGCTTTAAAAAAATCAACAATTAAGTATTTTAAATCATAACTTAGTTTCCTTAATTGGATGTGGAGAAAATACAAACAAGGTTTCCCATATATGGGAAATCAATAAAATCTTATACATCACTTATTTTTTTACATTTCTTAATACAATTTGGTATATATACTTATTATAGGATTAGTAACTTATATTTAGTCTTAAAGCCCCCATAGCAGTAAACCTATATAAAGTACTAAATCCCACGATAAATTAAATGTATAATCAGAGTATGGAAGATAGGGATGTCTGAACATAATATCAGTTGATCAGCTGACTTCCTGCATTTGTCATACATATTTACAGTACCGGGTTGACCGAGCCTTGTTCATTGGTTTTAATTTACTTTTGTTATAGTGTCATGGTATTCAGGCTACTAAATTTACACCAACAACCAATTATACCTCTTCACTGTTAACAGCTATTTTAAAAAGAATGCTTAAAAGTAGTGCTCTTTTACTTTGGTTTCCCTTTGGTTGCTATTTTGTTGCCAAAATGGCAACCCTTAAGACCAATGTTAAAATTACAATTTTTAAACTCAATTTTAGACAAAATTCTATATTTCTAGGGGTTGAGGCTGTTTCTAAACTTACATTTGTATCAAATGCAATGTTTAAGCAAAAGCCGCTATATTTAGAGGTCATGGAAAATACATCCCACAGACACCCTTCATATTATAGTATAGGGTTTTGGGATTACTAAACAGATAATTTTTCACGTTATAGCTCACACTAAGCAAATTTTTACTGTTCTTAAAACTTACTATATTTGTAATGAAATATCAATAATTAATATGGATTTAATACTGCTTAATAAAATATTTCATATTTTCTTGTATGGATTAGTGATTGTATTTTTTCAAAACTTTAACCACCCACTGTATAAAACCCAATATTTTTTTTATTAAACAGTAGAGCCCTTAAAATTTTGCTAAATACATAGGTCTGCTGCAACAGGGGTATTAACGTTTTGATAGGAAGGAAAGAAAGGGAACCGATGTTTATTTTACATTGATGGTCTTTTTTTGGCCAACATATTTTAGGCTTCAACCTGTTATCACAGTATTTTAAAATAGGGAAATCGAAATGAAGCATAAAGTGAAATCAAAGTGTTCAATAATTAGCGAAGTTCCCTATAAAAAAAAGCTAATATGGTTGTAGGCAAGGTAAAACCTTAGCGCAAGACCACATTGCTTACTTTTATGTTTTAAGTCATCTGGAAGCTAAAAACACAATAGATTTATGTCTGAAGGGAAAATAGGGCCAAAACATAGAGGAGAGACTTACCAGAAATATGATTGAACCACTTATCACCATCATTATTGCAACAACAGAAATCAATTTTATCTTCAAACTATAGCGGTCTTTGCCAAAGCGAATGTGGTTCATATCCATTTTGGTTTGCCTCTTAAGTAACACCAGCTGATTACTAAAATAAAATTATTTGCTGTAACACTATTTTACAATTTCAATGCAAAACCATCCAAATGTTGTTAGTCAACATAGCATGTAGACACGGTTTCGCTGTTAAGGTCACATGTCACATTACTAATGTTACAGGTATTCACCAACTCCCATTAACCACATGTTGTTTGTGTGTACTTATGATTCAGATGTTTTTGTGATGTAAATATGTTTATCAAAATTTAAATAAATTAAAAATCACAGAAAAAAACATGAGCAAAAAGAAACATTTGAAATAAAATAACTACATTATAGCTCTTACCAATATTCCCGTCTCTACGCATTAAATAATTATTTTCTGAACATAATTGGTTTACAAGTCAATTCTGCTTGGAAAGAAATCCAATAAGGCTAAATGAGGCTAATAATAGAATGATCCAGATTTAAAATCTATCTATATTAATAAAATTAGAGTTTTATTCGCAGAAGCCCAAATCGGTGTCATCTAAATTTCTTTCCCTCTGTCTGTCTCTCTCTCTCTCTCTGTCTGTCACTGTGTCTGTACCGCTCATGGGTCCTATTTTGTCCTCTTTTCACAGGATAACGACTTTACCTGACGGTCTAATTTTTTTTCATGTCATAGACTAGAGTGGTGTGAAGGTTCATTGCAACTTTAATTGCCTTAGCGACCTTAGGGCTTTGCCCCATAGTATGTCAAAGTAGCCATGTTGTGATAAAATACCAATCTAATCTATTTTCATACGACACATAGTAATGTTAATCTTATGGGAATATTTCATTCTACCTTTCTATCTATGTTTTTTAATCAGCTGGATTAGACACTTTGTCATTTTAAGCACAGATGGCAACACTTAAAATGTTAAATACAGACTCATTCATATCTAACCCTTTAACTTTTCACTAGCCCAAATACAGTGAGTAAAGTCAACTAATTCTTGGTTCTGAATGTGGATATTAAAATAATTTATGCATATTATTACAAAATTAGTTTTGTTTTTTATTATCATTGCAAACTAATCTTAGTTCCCAATTTAGCTTTCATTGCACGTTCTGACAAAAAGAGGTGTATTTCATCAAATACAATATGTAGTTAAAACCAACGAGGTTTATAAATTGCTCAAACTTTTTAAAGTATTTCGGGTATAGACGGGGCAATACTAATGTGAAAGAACTTAATGAGTAGGGGTTCTTATGAAGAAGTGAGAAAGCCGCTTACAAAACACTGATAGAACCACTATAATTTTCATTCAAGGATCATGCTGATTGGTTGAATGGAATCAGATGGTTTTAGAACATTTTTGGAGATTTTTGTTATTGTTTTTTATTTTGAGTAAACAAACAAATATGCTTATTTTGACATGTATAAGGTAAATAGGGCACTTGCCGTGGCAATAAGGATAACTAATCCTAGCATCAATGCTTTATTTTTTCCGTTTTTCTGCAACATTTTTTAACATGGGATATCCCTATTTATTTGGTTTCGTATACATTGTCAATACATGGGATTTTAGGTAAGAAGGTAAATCTAAAGACAAAAAAATTAATTAAGTAGACCTAATCTATACTTATTTAATACGCTAAGGGTTTTTTTGTCTTGAGAACTCCTCCTACAATTTTCAACCGGTTTTCAAGTTTTTTGTGTCGTTGGATAGGGTTTGGTCTGTAGTTGTTTCCGCCAAAAACTGATGAGAATCGGACTGAAAATAAAGGCGCTATCCACCATTGAAATCTCAAAATTCCCCATTTAAATAACATTGGGATTGAATAAAGCATTTTAAACATGTGTTAATAATCAGCTGAAAATACGTGTTGTTTTGGTGATTACAGATTGGATTGGTCGGATGTCATTGATTTAGAGCTACAGATAACACGGAATATCTTGGCCTGTGACAACCGTTTACAGTTCAAATAATTGGAGTAGAGCGAAGAAGTTGCAGATTGTCGCAGACTGTTTTTAGTACAATATGTTTACCAATTTCAATCCAGAAGTGGAGTATGTCAGAGGCCAAGATATTCTGCGATATCTGTAAAAGCAATGAATACAAAAACGTAAAGAAGGTCACATCCCATGTTAAAAATTGGCCAACATTTTATTCCGCTAGGAGCGCTGTAAACTGAACTTGAGCACTCCAAATAGAGATAGCGCCAGAGGAAACGGCCTAAACATAGTACGAGAGAGAAGGAAATATTAAATTTCTTATTTAGTATTGTGTCGTTAAAACACCATTTTAAACATTAGTTACCTAGCTTATTTGGTATCATTGGAAAGCTTTTTTCAAGAAGAATCGTTATTTTAAGTCATTAAATCCTTTTAATGTTAAGACTTTGTCGTATGGGCAATAGAATAACTTTAATGTTATTCTAATGAAGATAGTTTATTGAATCATATGTTTACCAAAATAAACTAAGTTATAAACGTCGTCATGGTATCCTGCTATTTTCAAATTTGTTTACTTGGGTTCCAAAATGAGCACTAACTAAAGTAGGCGGACGGAAAAGTGTTCCTACATTAAGAGAATTGGTCCAGTAATGGAAAACTGTCATAGGTTATGTATGATATGTGAGTGCAGCGTGAGGACGAGAGAGATTCTTTGCTGGTGACCATCAGCAACAAAGTCAGAATGTAATCTGACCAATAGGTCATTGTCTCGTGCGCGCTCTCATGGTGGAGTGCGCTACTACGTCAACAGAAACTTTCTTAACCGTTTCTTCCATAAGATGTGACCTTCTTTACGTTTTTGTATTCATTGCTAAAAGTAACATTTGTATTGTATTAAAATAAACTAGAGATCGCCTCCTGATCGAAATTCGATCAAAATTTCAGTTGATCTGTACCCAAGAAGCTTATAAACATTTTAGAACTAAAACATCTGCTCTTCCTAATTTTCTAGCAGTTGTTTTTACAACAGCTGTCTAATGATTAATTCAATTCTCCTTTCTCCATAAGATTAACATTGGAACTTTGAAGGGCTGTGGGGCGTAGCCCTGGAGTCCGATGTGAATTAGAATGTGATTCTGCTCATCTACAGGACACTATCTTTCTAACAGTATGCGCGGATTTATCCTACGATGCACACGAGCTGAGAAAAAAGGAGGAAATGAAACATGCTTGCGTATTAATATATAGATAAATTGCTCGATTTCGAGCAACACGTATATTAGTGTCTACTTTAAAATATCTACACTGGTGTGGTGCCTATACATATTACTGACAGGTGTTGCCTTGTTTTACTTGGTTTGGGTTTTCAAATTTTAATTAATTTTGAATTTGGATTAAATGTTGTACATGTCTGTACATGATGGGTAGAACAAGATATGCTGGGTGGGGTACATTTTTTTTTTTTTTTTTTTTTTTTTTTTTTTTGAGGGAGAGGCGGAAAAATGCATTACGCACACAGGTGGCCAGCCTGTAGTGTGGGGCTCCCCTAAAAAACGGGTTTACCCACTAAAAAAAACCTCCTCTACTCTTTAGGAATCTAACCTGGAATTGTTTATCACATTACGTCAGGCTAGGCCTAAATTTGGCTTACGCCCGTCGGGCTCGCTCCTTATCCAGCCGCTCTATCAAGGGATCTGGGCCACTTCGCGGTCCAGATCGGTTTTCTTTTCCAGGAGGATGCCCCGGACGAACTGTGACAAACAATCCCAGTTGCCCTCATCCTCCAAAATCTTTTGGCAGACCGAGTCCACCGAAAATGCACCAAATATTTGTGTGGCCTCCAGGCGGGGCCCTTCCCAACGGGGACATCGGAAGAATGTGTGTTCCGCATCGTCGGGAACACCCGGGCAATAAATGCAGTCCGGTGAACCGGTCTTTCCCATCCGGTTCAGGTACGACCGAAAATAGCCGTGACCTGTCAAAAATTGGGTCAGGTAGTAGTCCACCTCCCCATGCCGCCGTTCCACCCATGGTTGGACCTGCTTGATAAGTCGCGCAGTCCATCGTCCTCGGGTGTCGTGCTCCCAGCTGTGTTGCCACTGCTGGAAGGTTCGGGAGCGCTCTTCTGTTCTTGCCGTGTCCTTGCCGATCTCGCCTTGTCTCTGATAAATCGCTTTCCTCTCCCCTGCCAAGAGCTTGACAGGGATGACTCCGGCGACCACCAGGACGGCAGGCTCGGACACTGTCCGGTAGGCGGAACACACCCTGAGCGCGGCTTGACGCTGAACCCGGGCGAGTCGCAGCCTGTAGCACTCCTTATCTAGAGCGCCTGCCCACACCTCTGCCCCGTAAAGGAGCACGGACTGGACCGCGGACATCAACAGACGTCTTCTGCTGGATCGGGGACCCCCGACATTGGCCATCAGCCTACTAAGGTGAGTAACTACCTTAGCGGCCTTGTCCGCCGTACGGAAGATCTGATCCCTCCAGCTTAACTTGGTGTCCACCATAACCCCAAGGTATTTGGCGGCACGAGTTGATGTGACCACCTCCCTTCCCGCTCTAAACGGGACGACGGTGTCGATCCTCTTCTTCGTGAGAATCACGATCTCCGTCTTACTAAGAGCAAGCGAGAGACCGTGATCGGACATCCAGTTGTTGACAACCCGCATAACTCGGTTCAACTTTAGTTGGGCCAGCTCAACGTTGCGTGCAGCAATGAGAGCTGCGACGTCATCGGCGTACCCAACCAAAGTGGTTTCCTCAGGCATCTCGGACCTCAGGAGGCTGTCATAGGCAACGTTCCAGAGATCCGGGCCGAGTATTGAACCTTGTGCGGCACCAGAAGTGACTTCCATCGTCCGCGTTCCGTCCCTTGTGTCATAGATCAGGCTTCGAGAGCGCAGATAGTCCTCGATGAGCCGCAACAGATATGCAGGAATACGAAAGGTGTTGCGAAGCGCATCCAACATATCGACCCACCTCGCCGAGTTGAAGGCATTCTTGACATCAAGCGTAACAAGAAGCACTACTCGGCGGGAGAAACGGTTGTGGCTCTCGGCTCTCTCCACAGCTCTCTGAACTTCGGTGACAGCGTCGATCGTTGACCGTCCCTTTCTGAAGCCGTACTGACGGGGGCATAAGTCCCCGGCAGCTTCCACGGCAGAAGTCAGGCGGGAACGGATCAGCTTCTCGAACAGCTTCCCAGCCGTGTCCAACATGCAGAGAGGCCTGTGGGACGACGGCAGTTCGGGATCACCTTTGCCCTTGCTGATCAGTACAAGCCTGGCTGTTTTCCAGGGAGCCGGAAACACCCCTTCTACCAAACAGGCATTGTACATTCTCAACAACAAGTCAGCGTTAATTGAAAATACTTTCTTTAAAGCCTCACTGGGAATCCCGTCCGGGCCAGGAGCCTTGTTGCTCTTCAGGGAGAGAACGGAGGTTTCCAGCTCCTCGAAAGTGAAGAGTGGAACGTCCTCTACCCGTCCGAAGTCAACCAGCGGTCGCTGTGGATGTTCAGGAAACAACGCAGCGACGATCCTCCCCATGGTGGCGCCCTCCATGATGGAAGGTGGAGAGCGGGCGCCGAGTTTCTGTGTTACAAGTTTGTAACCCAGGCCCCACGGGTCGGAGTCAACGTCGTCACGAAGTCTCCTCCAGCTATTCGCCTTGCTCCTGTTTATCGCCTGGCGGAGAGATTTTCTCGCAGCTTTATAGGCCTCCGACTTACGAACTCTGTCTGCGGGAATTCTCGCTCTTGTGGCGGCTCGTCTAGTTCTTAAACATGTTCTTCTGAGTTCCGCAATCTCTTCAGTCCACCAGTAAACGGGTTGTTTGTCGCGTCGGGGTTTCCTTCGCGGCATAGACTGGTCGCAGGCCGAGACGATCAGTTCCATCGTGGATGTTACTAGTGCCTCGGCCCCAGCCTCACCAGGATTCCCCTGTGCTCCCCGAGAGATGACTTCGGTGAACTTGACCACGTCCAGTTTGTTGGTGTTCCACCGGCGTGGCCCTTCCCGAAATGCGGAAACTCGACGATTTGCCTGATCATGCAGGTCAAAAACGATGTATTGGTGGTCGCTACCCGTGTAGTCCTCCACAACCCTCCAGCCTGAGATCCTCGGAAGGAGCGACTCAGACGCAAAGGTGACGTCGGGGATCGTGCCTCTCTGCCCGGGGCGCCGAAAAGTAGGTGTGTCGCCCTGGTTGAGGACGACAAGACCGGCCCTGGCGATGAAATCCAGGATGTATTTCCCCCGGGAGCTGGTAGAGGGCATTCCCCACTCGACGGCCCTGGCGTTGAAATCGCCACCAACGACGACATGCCCGGTGGTGCCAAGAACGCACTCCTCTAGGCTATCTATCTTGTCGCGGAAGTCCTGGACGGCCTCGTTGGGTGTGAGGTAGCAACTGAAGATAGTCACGTCCCTACACCGAACCCAGACGAATCCTCGGCCGCGCCCGTGACTCCGCACCAAAACATCTCGTGTATTACGTGCCCAAAATGCAGCAGTACCGAGGCTGTCCGAGATCCAAATGTTTGGGTCTCTGTCCCGATACTGTTCACTGATAAGGAGCGCGTCAGCACCAAGTTCTCGGGCGAGCTGATCTAGAAGGTTATCAGCTCCCCAGGATCTATGAAGGTTGGCCTGGAGGATGCGAATTACCGGCCGCTGCCTTTTGCCTGTTCAAGTGCGGCTCTGAAGGCACCGCACTGACCAGACCCGGGTAAGTGACCGAGGGCACTGGAGCCTGAATCCTTGCAGAGGAAGCAGGAGGGGCTCGAGGAACATTCCTTACGTTTGTGGCCTTGGCTTCCACACTGGAAGCAGTTGGCACTCCTGTCGGGCCCTTTACAGTTTCGGGAGGAGTGGCCGAAACCGAGACAGCGGAAGCATCTCGAAACTACCACCCTCCGTTTGAGCCTGCAACTAACCCAACCAACTCTGAGGTGCTGAAGGCTAAGCAGCTTATTGGCGTGCTTTTCGCTCATCTCAGCAACAGCCATCCGGAGTTGACTTCGGTTAGGCTTTGTCAGCCATACCCTCACTCCATCGGCCGGTATCTCCGGGAGTGCCACCTGGATCGCACGGGTCACCTCATCTTCGGTGGAGAGGACATCAAGGTCCCGAATCTCGACCGAACACTTCGGTTCTAGGGCCTTGATGGAGCCTTTGTCCCCAAGTGCAGTCTTGAGGGAAGCGGCAAAACCGATCTTGTCACTCGACTTCCCCAGTTCGAGGAGGACATCCCCGTTCTGGGTTCGCCGAATAGACTTGATAACGGTGTCGGTCTCTTCCGGTTTGGCCTGCGATCTAATCTGACCCAGAACATCGGCAAAAGATCGCCCCCCTAAGGGCTTGATCAAGATTGCCTCCGTCCTGGGCTTCTTAGGCCTGGGTTGTTTAGGCTTTCTGACAGACTTGCCAGAGGCCTCCCCAACCGGGTTTGAGACTTGCGTCCGCTCCACCATCGACGCACTTTTCGAAGCTGCCTCCGCTTGCTTCTGCCTCCTCCTTTCTTTCTTAGACAGGCGCGTCTTCCAGCCCCCCAAAGGTGTTGAGGCAGAGTTTGCTGCCAAGGCAGGATTAGCCGCCGGAGCAGGAACCTCTGCAGGAGTAGCCGCTGGAATCACGGCAGCGCCCGGGGCGGATTCAGTAGCCTGGACAGGAGATGTCTGCGATGCCGCAGTGACAAAAACCGGTCTCGGCACTGAGTCCACCTCAATAAGCTCAGGGCTTCCCGGCGAAGAACCGCTCTGCCTCTTCTTTCGCTTTCTGGCTTGAGTCTGGGACTCAGCCAGATGAGCTTGAGGTGAAGCAGAGATGACTCGGTTCGTGATATCGCGCTCCTGCTTCACTGCCTTTATCCTGATTTTCCGGCATTCCTCGATTTCTTCTAGAGCATCTTCGAGTTTCGGGATCCCCTCTTTTATCGCCTTGTTTATGTTCTTTTGAATTAGGAGGACCTTGGCCATCTCCTTCAAAAGAACTTTCATCTTCTTCAGACATGAGTCTTCCTCCTCGTGGGCGTCGTCCTGCTGCTGCCGAAGCATTTGCAGCTCGAATGCCGCACGAAGAGGGCTCTTCCTGGGAGGGATTCCTTGCATCCTGGCTAGAGGTGTTACCGGCTCGGTCACACCCATACCCAGATCAACCTCATCTTTCTCCTTTCCTGTTACGGCCGATGATCCAGCGACACCAGCAGCCTTGAACGGGGCCGGCGGAGGGGAGGTTTTAATTCCAACCGTCGGCGTCCCAGTCTTTGAGGTCGGAGACCTCTGCACAAGTGAGCTGCGCCTAAAAGCAGCCTGTTCGTTCTCCTTTCCAAGATTCGTGTTTTGCAGTTGACAATCCATACTGTTTTGTAACCAGCGCATCGTGCGGCAAGAGGCGGCCCTTCATCGGCCGGGAGCGGGTACACCCTCGGAGGTCTACCCCCCGTAGGAGATAAGACACCCCTACCCCGGGACTCCGGGGCCCGAACCTCCGTTTGCCCAGGCACCGATACACAAAATGTGCCGGACGTGCTGGGGGTCGCACCGTGGCAATGCAGAGTCCGATCCCTGCATCCATGCCGCACTCCCTGACTAAGGTCCGAAGCGGCTGGCTTCTGACGACACACTGGAGGAGACCATCGGCAGTGCGAGGCACACATCAGTCCCTGCAACACAACAGGGACACTCCCAGGACCCCCCAGCATGCGCCGGTCGAAAGAAGGTGGAAAGACACCCTTGATTCGGGGTCGAAAACAAGAAGGTGAGCAAGGTTAGCTCAGGAAAGAATAAAGACGGTGAGCTAAGACCTGAAAGATGAGAAGAAAGGCCTTAGCTCGGGAAGAACTGTGAGGAGGGTCTCACAGCTTGGCTCAGGTACCTCGGGGTCGCCAAGAAACACCCGTACAGTGGAAAGCCCACTGCCCCTGAGGGGGGGTGGGGTACATTGGATTTGATATATAGCTATCGTCACATCCAATCAAGGATTCAATATTAGATTTAATAAGAATCTATAATATTTTTGACAAGTCTGAGTTTTCTTAAATCCTTTATGAGCTTATACTCATATAGGGTGTCTACTGCCAAATTGATAAAAAATCAGTGACTTTTCGGTGACTTTTGGAGGTGAAAAATGTTAAAAATCAGTGACTTCTGCGTGATCTATTTATAAAATTTTGGTGGTAAATTACTTACGTCACAAAAATTTTGCTCACAACCGCATTATTTTCTCAATTTATAAAATAAATTCGTGACTTTTTATGCATTTTGAGGAAAAATAAGTGACTCTTTGGTGACTTCCATGACCACTAATTAAAATGTGTGACTTTTTGTGGCTTTTGATGACTTTGGTGACCAGTAGACACCCTGTCATAGAACTATAAAGTAAATCACTATATAAATATAAATTTTTAATCAAACTGCAACAAAAACATTAATAGAAATAACTTCTAACCCAAATGAGAAATGGATGTAACAAGATTTTGACAAATGTACCTGGGAGCTATTAAGCATAAAACTTGATATCTATATACGTTGGAATAAACCAACTGAAGGTGATATATTGAATTTGTGAAAGCATTGATATAATTTGTTTAATAAACTGTACAACCACACATTCCACGCGAAGAACGGGCACACAGCTAGTTGTTGATAAAACCGCTTCCGCTCTATTGACTGGTGCTAATACCAATATACAGAGTGTACCAGAATTAATCTATCCAACCGGAAGTCATTAATTTTTAATATAAATCCTCACTTTCATAGCAATTTTAGATTCTATTTGTAATTTTAAGACAACTTTACAATTTAATTTATATTTCTAATCCTAATTGTTTCAAAGATAATGGAGGTGGAAGTTTTGTTTATCCATGAGAATAAAATGAGCAAACTTTCATATCCATTTTATGTGAACGTTTTCCATTTAAAAAAATGTTCCATCATGAAAATGTCTCAGACTCTCATTTTAAAAACTTCCAACTATAAATTACTAGCTCACCCTTATGGCGCTTAAATTACTAGCTTACTTGCTTTTCCATCCCGACCTGAGGAATTTTATGCCCTTCAAGTGAGCTCATTCGTTGTGTTCACTCACCACAAGTTTATAATATCCTCTTAGTTTTTTATTACCAATCTTCCCTCAATTTAAATGAGAACTTCTGTTTCTAGAATTAATACTCCTAATGTAATCATATGTGCCAGTAGAAAAATATTTCTTCACCAGGTTAACCGAGCCTTGCTCTTGGTTTTAATTCACTTTTAATGTAGTGTCATGGTAATAAAGTGTCATGGTATTAAATATCCACCAACAACCATACCTCTTCACAGTCAACAGCTGTTTAAAAAAGACTGCTTAACATGTATGTCCCTCTATTTTTGTTAACCTTTCGTTGTTATTTCATAACCAAAATAGCAACCCATAAGACCATGTTAAAAATTACGATTTTTAAACTTAAATTTAGACCAAATTTGATTTTTTGTGGGGTTGAGGGTGTCTTTAAACGTATTTTTGGGCCAAAATACTCTTAAATGCAAAGTTTAAGCAAAATCTAACCGATATATTTCGAGATTGTGGAACACACATCCCTTCAGACATTACTCGTATTATACTATATAGGATATGGTAACTGATAGCAGAGCCTCATATGGAGGAATCTGGATAAAAAGTATCCTAAATGCTCTTCCTGGTACTAAGCTACATATTAGGATTTATGCCTACCTTTAACTTCCCCAAACTATTACTCAACAAACACAGCAACTCCCTGTATTCATTTCTCTAAGGTTGGCGAAATCTAGAAGCCTGATGGTTGCTCTGGAAATGGGCGAGCAGTAAATGGCGCAAATGGCGCGGCGGAAGTCGGTGCCAAAGTGTTGACTCACTTGCCCATATCTGTTTTTATTTTATGAAACAACACCAATAGACACATTAAGCTGTTTGTAATTCGGAAAGTAGCGTTTTTCATAGCCTTATTGGTTAATGAAATTGCACAATACAAAAATCTGACTGTTGTGCGCGTGCGATAACCTAAAAAAGTTTAGTTTATAAGTTAGGCCTTTTCAAGTTTCTGTGATTCAAAACCAGACAATTATTGAATATTGTTCTAAAAGCTGACAATGCATTAAATTAGATCGTATTAAAACCATCCAAAAAAGGAAATTATAAAGATTCATGTGTTCCTGATGATTCACGAAACACCAAAACAAATAGAACAATCAAATACCAAGTTTAATCTTGACGCCGTGCCTTCCTATTCATGTTGTCAAAGACAAACGGTGACCGCCCGCACATTTCACTTTTAAAACATAAAAATTTAGCTCTATTACGCCAAACCAGCAAAAAGTTATTTATATGTGTAATGTTAAAAATTATTTTAATTTTAATCTTCCGTAGTAATTACATTGGCCCGAGACTTGATATAGGTTGTAGGCTAACCCTAAGGATAATCGTGTATTTAAAGGAAATGCTGCAAAAATACTACTCATCATGCTCCTTAATAATTGATACATTAATTATGAAAATTGGTTTAGTAGTTACAAAGAACATAGCGTTTCAATTGTATAAATTATTAGGATATAGGCCTATAAATGTTTTAAAGTGTCGTTTAAGGCCTTCATCCTAACCTGGGGGTGGACACCTCTAGTCACTGTTGTTATTAAAGGGGCGTCACCTTGCCAAATTTCATTCGAGCGCAATATGCCTCTCTCTTTCTTCTTTCTCAACACTTAGTACTAAATTTCCTAGTCTCTGTTCTTCTCTAGACCCCTTTTTCATATTACAAATACCTACACAATAAGTTGCATTCAGTTGCATTCAGTTTAAAGACCACATTTATGTACGCACTGTTAGTCGCATGAGGTCAAAAACACTGCACTGAAAAAATAAACCTACCATGGTGAGCATATGGAGCGCACTGGCGGCTCACCCCTCTTTACACGTTGTGGACAACCCCTCCCCGTAAAAGTCAAGGAAGGGTATCCTTACACTTGCAGTTATTTGAAATTAGCTGTTAAAAGAAAAAAAGTGCGGTCAAAAAGACCACTATGCGACCACTGGAGGGTTAAAGTACATTTAAATTCAGAGTTGACACACCCATTAGGCGAACTGAAAATACTAAAACTATTAGACCACGCTGGTTTAAAATGTAGGAAATTTAATGTAGTTTAAACATAATCTTTGTCTAGATCAAAATTGGTCGAGTATTAAAAATTTCAATTACAGTGATTTTTATAATTTATGGTGTTCTTAAAGGATGCTGAGGTAAAAATAATGGATTTAACATCTAGCTACCATTAAAATGTAAGATAGTAATACCCCTGTCGCAGCAAAACTGCGTACTTAGCTAATTTACATTTCTCAGTTGAATTTTGATATTTTATTACCTCCCCATAAACACCATATGGGGTATAGTATGTAGGTTTTTGCTGCCCTATACCTTTATACCGTACTAGGTTTTATCAAAACCGAAGATCTATTTCAAAAGTTATCCTGTAAATTGAGATGACATTAAAAATGAATTTAAACGAATGGTATATTTAACTTCTAGGGACACCAAAACAAAAAAGTGACATGGTCCTGAGCTTAGGTCTATGAAAATATGTATTTGTTTTACAGTTTTATAAACAAGTATAAGTATTGAAAAAATAAAGCAAAAGTAACTTAGAAATTGCGCCATTTTGGTTGAGAGGAAGTACTTCGGATTAAAAGTAATATCTCAGAATATCTGATTACGGTAGAGTGTAATCTTCTAAAAGGTTCAGCCACTTTTGAGACTTTTATCTCTTCCTGCACATACTCAAACGTTCCTTTATAAGCAACTGATGATCTCTTAATCGGCATAATACTTCACAGCAGCTCTCAGCTAACAACATCTAGCTAGCATGGTTGCCTTAAGGTAGGCTCAGTTAACACAACATTCAAACTGATACTGTTTAATACAATAGAATCCAATGTGGTATTTTTTATCAAAATGTATCTTCGTTTTTTAGTAGCCAACTAAATCGTAAATGTCAAATTACATTTTTTGACACATGCATATTTTTTAAATATTATGTAGATAATATAATTTGTTAATACCATTTTTTAAAGATACTTAATAAAATTACTTTTTCTTTTAACAATAGTTAAAAGAAGTTAAATAAGTGCTAACAATTGTAGTAAAATCTAATTTTTAAATAAGTATAAATATTCTGTATATTTGTGTTATCTTGACATATACACTGCTGAGCTATTAGACGAGAAACAAGTTCTTTTGTATTATTGTAATTTGTTCGAATAAAATTTTTGGGAATTCAGTAATTCAGGGAAGTCAGTATTGTTTTCAAGGTAAATATGACATTTTCAGTATCAAAGTAAAACATTTCAAAAAAGTCCCTGAAATAATTTTATACCTAGATGAAAAAGATGATATTCTTTTGCATGATTTTTTCTCATTAGTTTTCCTACAAAGTTCATGTTTAATTTTTTGTATGTATTCAATAATCTCAAACATAATCTTTTGATCCCTCTTTGTATTGCCCTTTGAATAAAAACAACATTTTACATCAAAGAGGCAACAATGAAATTGTGAATAAACATATATCTTATATACTCATACTCTAAAACAAGTACTTTTTGTACGGGCAAAACATTTTTTCTCTCCAAGGATATATATTTTTTTTTTGTTTATGGGGGTTTTGGCCAGGAGGAATGGATTGGGGTTGGTCTCATGACGGAAAAATCCGGGTTTTGTCCTAGATCTTCAAAGTTCCCATGTTATCCTTATGAAGATTTTTTTATCCACTAAATTGAACAAAACTCAGCTATATAGACAAATGTGTTACCTGTAGTTCAACCAATCTTTACCAAAGTGCAACACCCTTTGTCCAAGCGAGTGAGCGAAGCGAATGAATACGTTTTAAAAAGGAAGAGAGTGAGTGAGCAGAATGAACGAATTTTGTCTGAGAAAGGAAATAAGTGACAATAACTTCCCTGAGCATAAGCTCGGTCCCCCTGGTACTACTATGAAATTGTGTCAAAACATATCAAACTTGCTAGCTCCAAAGCCCAAAAAAGATAAATTTTTTAAGAAAAGTTAATAGAGATTATTAACAAAATAAATTTTCAGTGGATGGTGGAATAATGCAATGTGTAGGAGTGTTAATTTACCTGTGATTTTATGTTATCACAGACTCGTCATCGCGGCCGTAATGGTCGCCCTCACCAGCGCCACCCTCCCCACCCCCGGCGACTGCCCCTGCAACGGCCTCGAGCGCCCCTCCTTGGTGCACACCTGCAACACTCCCTTCATGGTCTATCTGGAGAAACTCCTCATGAAGGAATGCTCCCTGCAGGATCCCCTACTCTGCTACCAACCCGACCTTGTAAGCTATCAAAATCATACTTACTAGGGTTACTTCCTTGTATGCGTGTAGAAATTACGTTCAACTATGCTAGTTGAAGGCATTATATAGTGCAACTGATCCAGTTTCAGAGGTAAAATTCTAATTCTGAGGTTTGTTTAGTTTTTATTTTTAAGTCAACAGCCTTATCTATGTGGTAGAGCTCTGGGTTTTTAACCTAGTTTCAACTTCTAGCTTGGGGACAACAGCTACAAGTTCGGAAGGCAAGTTACGAATGGATTGTTTTTCCGCAGGAGTCGCAGTTTGTGGACTTTATTGTGGTCGGTGCTGGGTCCGCGGGCAACGTGGTCGCAGCCAGACTCAGCGAGGTCTCCAACTGGACCGTGACTCTGCTGGAGGCTGGAGGACCAGCGCCCTCAGGCACGCAGCCCTCGGGCTTCTACTTCAACTACCAGCGTTCGCACATCGACTGGAACTACCCGCTGGAGAAACAGAACAACTCCTGCCTCGGTCGTCCCGGCGGCCGGTGCTTCTACCCGAGAGGTAAGTAAACGGCTCCCCTCTTTGAAATATCACTCGGGAAAAACCATTTCCTACTTAACTCATTTGTTTAGTTAAAAAGCTTGATACAAAAGCTGTAGAAATTAAAATGAACTAAGAAGGAAAACTAGAATTTTATAATATGTTAATAGTTTGTTCTTAAATTTTTGTTTTGGGTTGCAGCCTACATATGTGTTCTTGAGAACCCTCTTTAAATGCTTTGTATTAACACTAAAATTCAACATTTATGATAGCGCTGTATGACAGTTTCAAATATCTTAACACTTGAGTTTGACACCTATCTTAAGAACTATGTCAGAGCTTATGGAAACGTTAAAAACTTATAATTGTTTAAATTTATAACACTTCTCTGTTTGTGAAGGAAATAAAAAATCACCATGTTATTTCTAGAGGCAATTAATATTTTATAAACTATTATTATTGACTATATATACCCTAGAGTAAATAGACGTTTCAGCTAGAGCATTTGTTTGTTCCTCATGTAGCCAGACTACATTGAAATGAGGTGGCCATTTTTTATTTTGTGAGTAAGTTCTGCATAGGTAGATGAAGCAAACGTGCTAAGGTTATAAATATTTGTTGCCTCAGGCAAAGTGATGGGAGGATCTGCTGCTCTCAATGGCAACATGTATGTGAGGGGCAACAAGCAAGACTACAACAACTACGCCAAGATGGGGCTCACAGACTGGAGCTGGGAAAAAGTGTTGCCGTACTTTAAGAAGTCAGAGAACAACCTTGACTATGGAAACGACACAAAGGTATAATTTTTTTTAACCACTTAACGGTTTTAACATGATCGTTTTTGAGAGCAAAGTACACTAGTTAGAGTATTGTTAATTTTGTAAATCTTACCAATTTTCTAAACATATCAATCTAACAAGTATAAACTTTTTGGAAAAAAGATTGTTTTTTACTAAGTCCAAACCGGATGTGTGTGATGTGTTCAGTACCACGGCACGGGAGGGCCGCTGACCATCTCGCGCTACCCGGAAGTGCCCAGCATCCACCAGCACTTCATGGACGCCGCCTCACAGCTCGGCTTTACTGTGATGGGAGACCCCAACGCGGACAACCAGATCATGTTCACCGTTGCACAGATGACAGTCAGGAACGGCGAGAGACTCACCACGGCCAAGGCTTTCCTCTACAACCAAGAGGTCCTTAGCCGGCCCAATCTCAACATCATCACCAGGGCCCATGTGAGTTGAAGTACCAATTAACAATGTAAATGATGTAAAATTTTTTAATTGTTTTTGTGAAAGAAATAAACATTTTTACTATTATTGAGCAACTATGAGATATCATAGAGCATTGTTTATATGTGAGTACAACAACTATTTTAGAAGAAAAACTATCAATCTCTTTGGAGTGCTTTAAAAAAACACATAAGCCTATATCTTGATTATTTTTCATGCGATGTTCTATGTTACTAAGTTTAGTAGTCTAAAAAATTTTACAGTATTTTGACAATGTTAATATCGAAACAATTTTCCAGGTGGTGAAAATTTTGTTTAATGACGAAAGGAGAGCTATTGGGGTCCGTTACCACAGAGATGGCCATTTCTTCAACTTGTACGCTAAAAAAGAAGTGATTCTCAGTGCTGGAGCAATCGGATCCCCCCATTTGCTGTTGCTGTCAGGAGTTGGTCCCAAGAAACAGCTCTTGAACCAAGGTACAATATATATTCTTAAACTTAAAAATATTATGTGTGTATATATATATATATATATATATATATATATATATATATATATATATATCTTTATATCTTTTTTAAAGGGAGTATTATTTTTGGTTGTTATTATCTGTAAGAAAATAGTTGTTGTATTAATTGTATTTTTTTTCATTATAAATAAACTAAAAAGGGTACTTAGTTTATTTATAATGAAAATTAATTATTCAAAATAAATAAATATATATATAATATATATATATATAAGAACTATTTTCTTATATATATATATATATATATATATTATTAATGTATTTTAAGTTTATTTTAATAGTATCCACATTTAATTACAACACCTTACCGCAAAGTTGTTGATAATATATTATATTCTTATGGTTGGTTGAAAATATTTATTTGATTGAAAATAATAAATTTTATGAATCAAAAGTATGCACGCCTAATTATGTAATGTATTACTTTATTCTTATAACCTCAAAAATTATTGTAAATAATTTGGTAAATCATGTTTTAAATTAAATAGTGGGCATAACCGAAAGAGTCGTGAGCCCATATACTAGCTAATTGCATATCATCAAAATAATACTGCTTAAATTTCATACCTGTAATGGGTGAAACTTGGAATTCATAAAGGTTCAATATAAAATCAGTGAAGTAATAGAGCACCAACAAGAGCTAACTGTACGATACTTTACCACTACAACTTATTTTCTTATCATTTACCACCTCAAGGCCACCTTTTCACCACAACATAAAAACTTTCAACCGGTTGTAAGGTATGATAAAACCTTTGTGGATGATTTAGAAAAACTATGAATAATTTTGCTCCTCATAAAAACTCCCAAATTAAATGTAGGTAACTTAATCAAACTCAATAAGTCTTAACTATTTCGTAAAAAATTATGATTTTTGTCCAGCTATTTCAAATTCTAAAAACTTGGAAATTTTAAACTTTGAGGTATTAAGGATATAAAGTTGTTCTTCTATAAACTTTATTCTTTAGTGTTTGTAAAACCATCTTTTTCAGTAACAAAATATATAGATTTGTGATGACAGCTATTTATAGCTTGGCTTTGGCTACTAGCTTTGGCAGTAATTACAAATACAGGAGACAGTACCTGCAGCAATACTAGTCATAACGGTTTGATATATGTCATGTATTATATGGAATGAACATGTTGTCTAGGTATTTCACTGGTTGCTGACAGCCCAAACGTTGGCCGGAATCTCCAGAACCACGTTTCAATCAGTGTTCCACTACTGTTTAAAGGCAGGCCCAACTTCAACCGCCTTAACCTGACTGCAACTTCAGATTACATTCTTCGCCGACAGGGGCCCCTCTCTTCTACTGCTATGTCCCAGGTGCGCATGAACATGATGAGGCTAAGTGATGTCATATACTTTGTTCAACCTCCTGAACTGCTTAGAAATTTACCCAATCTTTAAATTGATAGCTAACAATACGGTAGTTAGTTATTATTAATTTTTTTGTTAGGATTTTTAACTTCCCATAAAATAAATCATCTGCTATCCTCAAGTACCCACAAACATTTCTTGTCTCCATTAAAATATTAGCTTTTTCATTTATGATCCATAATCTATTTATTGTAGAACAAAATGAAAAAAAAAATTATTTACAGTAAGATTTGCTATATTTTGAAATGTCAATATAAATGTTTTATTGTAAGTGTTCTTAGCCATATACATCTCCTGAAGCCTAGGCTTTTTTGGACTCTCCTCCAACTTTACAATATTAACTTGTTCAGGTGACTGGCTTTGTACACCTTGACGACAAAAACAAATTCACCTCGGTGCCAGACGTGCAGTTCTTCTTCGAGGGCCTCAACGCCAACTGCTCCGGAACTGGGATCAGCGCAATGGACCCCAGCGCCAATTCCACCATTGTCCTGTGAGAGAAAAAAAAATTATAATAGTCAATGTACAGTAGAAAAATTCCAAATTAAGTGATTTAAAATCACTGTAGTTTACTGGTTTAATAGTATACTTTAAATAGATAAAAACTTAAAGATTACCGTACTTGTTAAATAATATGTCAAAGAACTTATCTTTCATCTTTCACAGGTTTTCTCAACAACTAGTTAACTTTGGTAAATTTAAAATAATTTGATAATCGATTAAATTACTGTTATAGATACCAAGACTTTGTTACATAAACAAATCACGAAAGTTATCCCTCCTTGATAGACAATTTTTTACGAGTCAATTAAAATATATATAAAGGTCATTGTTTTGATTATTTTTTGTTTACAGGATGGTGCCAACATTTTTGAAGCCAAGGAGCAGAGGTTTCATTGAGCTTGCGTCTTCCAACCCTTTTACTTACCCAAAAATCTTTTCTAATTACTTTGATCATGAACACGATATTAAAATGCTTCTTAAAGGTGTAAGGTGAGTCTTAATTTCAGATAATCTATACCTATTTAATACGCTAAAGGTTTTTTTGTCTTGAGAACTCCTCCTACAATTTTCAACCGATTTTCAAGTTTTTGGTGTCGTTGGATAGGGCTTGGTCTGTAGTTGTTTCCGCCAAAAACTGATGAGAATCGGACTAAAAATAAAGGCGCTACCCACAATTGAAATCTCAAAATTTCCCATTTAAATAACATTGGGATTGAATAAAGCATTTTAAACATCTGTTAATAATCAGCTGTAAATAAGTGTTGTTTTGGTGATTAAAGATATTCACAATAATGGATTGGCCGGATGTCGTTGATTTTGAGCTAAAAGTAACATTTGTATTGTATCAAAGTAAATTGCTCGATTACGAGCAACACGTATACTAGTCTATATATTAATAGGCAAGCATGTTTCGTTTCCTCCTTTTTTCTCAGCTCGGGTGCATCGCAGGATAAATCCGCGCACACCGTTAGAAAGGTATAGTCCTGTAGATGAGCAGAATCACATTCTAATTCACATCGGACTCCAAGGCTAAGCCCCACAGGCATTCAAAGTTCCAATGTTAATCTTATGGGGAAAGGAGAATTGAATGAATCATTAGACAGCTGTTGTAAAAACAACTGCTGGAAAATTAAGAGGAACAGATGTTTTAGTTCTAAAATGTTTTTCAGCTTCTTGGGTCCAGATCAACTAAAATTTGATCGAATTTCGATCAGGAGGCGATCTCTAGTTATATTTATTATACTTATGTTTGTTTAAGATTTAAAAAAAATTTTAAATGTTATTTTGATTGATAAAATATAGTAAAGGTAAAATATTTAACAGAAAATGGCGTTCAATCCTAAAATTCTATTGAAATTTGATTACTGCAAGTTTTACGACAATGATGAAACTCTAAAGAAATAATTTATTACACAGGTAGGCCTAGTGGTTGGATTACTTAAACTAAAAAAAAAAAAAAAAAAAAAAAAAAAAAAAAAAAAAAAAAACATAGCAAATAATATTCTTACAAAATCCAAATAATTTTCAGATTCGTCCAAAAGATCATAAAAACTGATGCTATGAAGAAACAAAATGTGGAATTGTATTTTGACTTCTTAAAGCAGATTGCAACTCCTTGCATGTATTTGGAGCAAGATTCTGATGAGTACTGGATATGTCTCATCAAGCATATCACTAACCCTGAGAACCATCAAGTGGGAACATGCAAGATGGGTGCTAAGAATGATCGTAAGTGTTTAATATTTATAAACATAAATAGTTCTGTTGTTTTACCTGTCTTGAAATAGTAATCTATCAACAAATCTTTATCAATTGATTTAATTTGTTTGTTTAATATAGTCCACATGTTATCAGCTATCAGGTTATTTTTACTTTGGCTTTGAAAACAATTTTGATCAGAATGTTAAATAAATAAATAAATAAATAGTTTATTTGCCGTAAAAACATTACATTATTGACAAAGTCACATTCATAGCAGGACTGCGGAAAACATAATATAAACAAAAGAAGAAAGAAGGGCTGTTTCATTCCTTTGATGTTGGAAATGCCGCTTTTGAGTCAGGCCGGTGACGTAATTCATCTGACGTCCATAAGAATAACATGCACAAGCTGATCAGGCTAGTGACGTTTTGGGTACTAATTTTTACATCGTTTTACCCGCTAATGAAACAGCCCTTGTGTATTACATTACAGCAGTTTTCCCCAGTCCTGCATTCATAGCATCTTGCTAGGTCAAAAAATATACAGTAAAACAAAATTACAGTGGAATCAAAACACTTCGGGAAAATCATTAAATGTCATGTAAGCAAAGCTGCACATACAATAGAAACTAGTTTACAAAGCATTTGTTGGTTATAAAATTTAATTTAAAATACAATCCTCTTCATTGCAAACAATTCATCAACTGAGTACATTGGGGTAATTAAGAGCCAACTATAAAATTTTTGTTTGAACATTTTTTCAGTGTAGGAGTTAATGAGGTGTTCCAATTTGTTATACAGTTTAAGACATAAAACTTTATGGCTTTTTTGACATTTTGTTAATCTATGAAAATCGATCACTGCATTGTTTCTGTTCCGAGTGTCGTGTGAATGTGTGTTAAATTTGAAATTTAGAAGATCTGGGTTTTTGAATACATAGACTATTAAATCAAAAAGGTAAAGGTTTATGACTGTCAAAATTCCTGAATTAATAAATAGAGGTCTACAATGATCAAGCAAGCCAGCCTGATTGATGGTTCGAACAGCCTTTTTCTGAAGAACCAAAACCTCATTGATTCTACTACAATTGCCCCACAGTATAAGTCCATACCTAAATATTGACTGGAAGTATGCAAAGTAGGCAACCTTCACATAACCCATGTCAACACAAAAGGTAAGACGTCTCAGCGGATAAATTACTCTTGAGAGTTTAGATAAAATATAATCAATGTGTGAGCCCCATGTCAAGTGGTCATCAATGAAAATACCCAAAAATTTAATGCTGGTGACCAATTGATCTTGTTCAGATGGATTCATGGGACGAAGAGAAAAGATAATGTTTTGAGTTTTGTCAGCATTCATAGCAAAACCATTAGAAACAAACCAATTAGAGGCCTCGACTAAAGTTGTTTCTGCCATCTGCTTGAGCTGTTCAAGGTCAGAATTAAGGTTAATAAAAGTTGTATCATCTGCATAAAGCAGGCTGTTCGCTTTCACAGAGAGAGGGAGATCATTAATGGTTATAATGAAAAGTAAAGGTCCTAAAATGGAACCTTGAGGAACGCCCCAGTTGACCTTTAATTCCTCAGACCACTGACCATCAATATAAACCTTTTGGCTACGGTTCTGCAAATAAGATTCAAAAAACTTAAGAGCAGAACCCCGCACACCATAGTGAGACAGTTTAGTGAGAAGATTAATGTGGTCTACACAATCAAAAGCCTTGCTCAGGTCACATAAAGTGGCCTGAGCATAGGCTCTGTCCTCAAAGGCTGACAGAACCATCCTCACCAGCCCATCCATAGCATTCACTGTTGAAAAACCCCTTCTAAACCCAAACTGAGACATACTAAAAATATTATTATCATCCAAATATTGACTAATTTGATCATAAACCACAATTTCGAATATTTTTGATAAGGTGGGGATAACAGAAATCGGACGATAGCTCTCTGGATTTGACTTTGGTCCTTTTTTATAGATGGGACAGACTCTAGATATTTTTAGAGGAGCAGGAAACATGCCCTCTTCAAGACATTTATTAATGCAGATGGCGAGAGGTTGAGCTATAATTGGTAAAAAAGATTTAACTAAATTATTAGACATGAAATAAATATCCCAGCTATCAGAAGAATTTAATCTCTTTCCAGCCTTTATGACGTCCTCAGATGAGACTGTTTTCCAGGAAAATTGTGTGTGATTTGGTGTTGTGTTTTGTAAAATTTGATTGTTATTTTCTGCACTTAAGATAAATTTCAAACCTACTTAAGTCAAGGTAAATGTTATTTACCTTTTCTATTTAAATAAAGTGTTTAACAAATTATAATTAAGGTTCCGCTCCCTTGTTCAATGGTTTTAATTCACTTTTGCTATAGTATCATGGTAATCAGGCTTTGAAATTTATGCAACCTTTATACCTTTTCACAGGTAAAAGTTTTTTCAAAACAAATGATTAATTCTTTTATTTTCTGCATTCTTTTATTTTTGTGTAGACAAAAAACTATTTTTCCTAGGGTTGAGGCTGTTTTAAAACTTATTTTCGGACCAAATCATTCTCAAATGCAAAGTTTAAGCAAAATCTATCTACTAAATTTTGAGATCGATGGAAAATACATAGCCACAGAATCCTCGAGATCGTGTTTCAAGTTCGAAACGAAGTAAAGAACTTAAAACGACCGAGAAGGACCGATTATATTTAGTAAAAACTTTTGTCCGCAGGTACATCAGTGTTGAACGAGAAGCTGCAAGTGAAGCATGTGACAGGACTGCGGGTCATTGATGCCTCTGTGTTTCCGATGATCCCGTCCGGGAACCTTAACGCCCCCACAATCATGGCGGCAGAGATGGGATCTGATTTCATCAAACAGACTTGGCAACACCAGCAAAGATCTTGATAACAATGTTTCTCAGTTCAATCACACACTTTTACCTTGATTTACTTTAGGATTTTAATTGCAAGCTTATGGTTTAAGACAACGTTGCGATTTATTGTACAAAAATGGGTTTAAATGGTCTGGCTTTTTTCCAACTCTTGTCATGGTATACAGATTAAAGTGTTAAAGTAAACTTAGGTAAAAGATACATCTTGAATAATGATCAAAGTTTAGATTTGATAGTAGAAACTAATTTATTTTTCTTCACTGTTCATGCATAAGTTCCATTCCCTAACGTGATATTAATTTTAGGTTTTTATTTTTTTATACATTTTGTACCTTCTATTAGAGTAGAAATAGTTTTTTTAATATTATTTCTGTACATAGATAATTTTTTATTAAAACTTTAAATTTAAATAAACATATCTAATATATTTAAAAAAGATTTTTTAAGTATTACAGTATTGTTATTACTTATTATAATGTACATATATGTTACTTTACACGCGTAACGCAAGCTCAATGAAACAACTCTTTATCCATGAAAAAAATAAACAACAAATTTTTATTACATATATTTGTTTTTATTTATACTGGCATCATCAGCATATACGCATATTTTAGTTTGAATGATATCAGAAACAGTAGAAGGCAAATCCCTTACATAGCAAAGGAATAATAGGAGTCCTAAAATAGATCCTTGAGGTACGCCATGTATGTATGTTATGGAATGCATAATGTTTGCTTTGAAAAATAATAACACGAAGAACTACAAAATTCATACATACAACACCAGACATGCTACCGACTTCAACCTGCCATCTCATCACACCAAAATGTATGAAAATAAACCGTCATATTGTGGTTCTAAATTTTACAACATATTGCCAGAGAGTATTAAAGAAGAAAATTTACAAAAAATTAAGAAGAAGTTAAAGTCCTGGCTATTACAACACCCATTTTACAATGTTGATGAATTTTTAAACTGGAAAAATTAGTAATTAGTATTTAACTATTAAAATCTCTATGATTGTAAATAAAGAATGTCTCTCTCTCTCTCTCTCTCTCTCTATCTCTCATGTTGAATTTCAGCAAGAGGAGAACAATTCGAAACTAAATGATTATTTTTCAGCTGTTTGATCTCAACATATTGTGACCTGTGTGTTAAATATGAATTGAACCATCTTAAAGCACAGTCATCAATGCCTTTTTTTTTTTTTTTTTTTTTTTTTTTAATTTTTGCAATAGTAATTCATGTGAAACACTATCAAACGCTTAATTCAAGTCTAAAAACATTCCCACCGTTGCATTGCAAAATGCTTTGTTGTTTTCAAATTGCTGAAATTGCTGACAATGTTGATGAATTTTTAAACTGGAAAAATTAGTAATTAGTATTTAACTATTAAAATCTCTATGATTGTAAATAAAGAATGTCTCTCTCTCTCTCTCTCTCTCTCTCTATCTATCTATCTCTCTCATGTTGAATTTCAGCAAGAGGAGAACAATTCGAAACTAAATGATTATTTTTCAGCTGTTTGATCTCAACATATTGTGACCTGTGTGTTAAGTATGAATTGAACCATCTTAAAGCACAGTCATCAATGCCTTTTTTTTTTTTTTTTTCTAATTTTTGCAATAGTAATTCATGTGAAACACTATCAAACGCTTAATTCAAGTCTAAAAACATTCCCACCGTTGCATTGCAAAATGCTTTGTTGTTTTCAAAATATTTTTGTGAGGATTCTGCATTAACTAATAATTTTCATACTAGGTCCCAAACCACTCGTACACCCCTCTTGAAATTTGCAAAAATATTTTTTTCACAGAAACAAATGGTACCAATTAATTGTTGATAAAACCGCATCCGCTCTATTGACTGGTGCTAATACCAATACACAGGGTGTACCAGAATTAATCCATCCAGACCGGAAGTCATTAATTTTAAATATAAATCCTCACTTTCATAGCATTTTTTAATTCTATTTGTAATTTTAAGACAACTTTACAATTTAATTTATATTTCTAATCCTAATGGTTTCAAAGATAATGGCGGTGGAAGCTTTGTTTATCCATGAGAATAACATGAGCAAACTTTCATATCCATTTTATGTGAACCTTTTCAATTAAAAAAAAGTCTTCCAGCATGACAATGTCTCTCATTTTTAAAACTTCCAATTATAAATTAGTTTACCCTTATGGTGCTTAAATTACTCGTCTTCCAATACTGCTCGATATATTTACACTTATACTGTAATTGTTTACAAGACGGTTTAATTTAATGGTATGGCAACAATGGAAGAAGGACTGCCATACTATCATGTCCTGATTAATTAACATGCAAGTTAAATGGGAAAATGACATTTTTACGTTATTACTACAAAACCAAAAGAGATACGGCATTAGTGTAAATTACAAAGTTGTTGAGTTTAACGAGAGCTTTAATATGATGTACAAAAAGACATGTGTTTGTATTTAAAATTTTTGAGTTTCTTTTATGTAAATATTTTCAAAAATATTAAATTTTGGGAATTTTAGTTTTTCTTAAATGTGGTCTTGTCACATATCATTGTAAAGCTTAGCTCATTTCAAATAATTATTTTGAATCAGAAGTCATTTATGACAAATAATAAAAGAATTACAGGGTATTCTGTAAATGTTGATTTTGGCTACAAAAATGGATGCAATTTTGAAACGAATAAAGATAACTAAATTCTGTTTCACCAAAATGTTTGTATTAAATAGACCTTTCTAATGATGTATAATATGACATATGTTTGTATTTGAAATTTCCGAGATTCGAACCTGTGACCTCCAGTTTTTGGAACACCCTGTATTTAGACAACGTTTAAAATATTTTAAAATTATTCCTTGGGGTCAATTTAGTGGGAAATGATTTTATTTCAAGATTGTAGGACTTACTGTTGATCTATAATCGATTTGAGACACCTTACGTGAGACACCCGGTATGTTTCTACTGAAGCCGGTTTCTTCTTTACAACTTTAACCTCAAAAATATTCCTCCACTATAGATTCATCATGAAATTAATATTGTTTTAGTCATTTTTTTACTAAACAATACATTGATTTGTTTTATTATATTGTGATAATGTGATTTTTATAATTTTTGGAGCTACTAAGAGGGTCTGGGGTATATCTTATACTGATGAACACACACGGCTAAACGCAAGCATTGGACGACGAGACGTGGACGATGGTGGCTCCCGGTAATGCAGTCACTGTTACCAAACATAAAAAAACCCAGAAAAATATTATTTTTCTATTAATATATTTACATTAGTTTTCATTTTGATCTATTCATTTGATTTTTAGTTGCTGACCAAACATCAATCTGTTAAAAGTTAGAAAGTAATGTTTATAACAGTTATATTGATAACAGTTTTAAAATTGTTGTTCGATAATTTTATATGAGTTCCAAAACTGTTATTAAAACAATTTAAAAACTGATATAAACATTTTCTAACAAAATTTTTAAACTGTTTTTAAAACTTTTATTAATAAGCAAATAAAACTACAGTAGACTCCCTCTTAACTGGCCACCTTTTAACCGGTCTCCGCTTTAACCGGCCTACCCTGACACAAAATAACATCTTTTTAACCGGCCATTTTTTTATCTCAACATCGCTTTAACCGGCCGCGTTTCGCCGGAAACTAAGTTTTCTTATCTAATGTATCATTGAATTCAACTATATTTCATATTGACGTTCTCAAACCAATTAAACTATAATGTCCTGGACGGAAGTGACTGCCACCGAAAGTCAATGCATTTGGACATACAGTACTATCCAGTAGACCACAATAAAGAAACGAATTATTATTAGTGTAGGCTAGGTTGGTTGTGGATTTCATGGTTGGTGGATATTAGCTATAAATCATATACAGTAATGTATTTAAGGTTGTTTTTCAAGTAATAATTATATTTAGGTCATATAAAATTTGGGATGGCGTTCTTAAATGAACATCGGTTTAACCGGCCAATTCATTATCCGGCTGTGGCCTGGTCCCAAGGTGGCCGGTTAAGAGGGAGTCTACTGTAATATTAAAATCGTTTCAATTCAATTTCAATATTCTTGCAAACTGTTATTATAATAACTTTTTAAACTTATATTAAAATGGTTTGTAAACAGTTTTAAAATTGTTTAATCTTGTATTAAAACTTATATTAAAACAAGTTTTTACAACTATATGAAAATAATTTTTAAACAATTTCAAAACTGTTTAAACTGTTATTAAAACTTATATTGATATAAGTTTATAAACTTGTATTAAAACAATATTGAAACAATTTTAAAAGTGTTTAAACTGTTATTAAAACTTGTATTGATATGAGTTTATAAACTTGTATTAAAACAATTTTAAAACATTTTTAAACGTGTTTAAACTGTTATTAAAACTTGTATTGATATGAGTTTATAAACTTGTATTAAAACAATTTTAAAAGTGTTTAAACTGTCATTAAAACTTGTATTGATATGAGTTTATAAAACTTGTTTTAAAACAATTTTAAAATGATTTAAAACTTGTATTAAAGTTGTTTTAATACCAAACTTATATCAAAATACTTTGAAATTGTATTAAAACAATTTTAAAACAGTTTCCAACAATTTTTATGCTCATTGGGTTCAGTTGGAAGAAATACCTTGAACATAACAAAGTTAGTTTTTAAAAAACACACCAGGCAAACCTGGAGAAGTATATAGCCAAACCTAAAAACAGAAAAGGCAGTCACAAAAATTAAATAAAACACTAATAAATGCACAAAACAGAAAACTGTAAAAAAGCAGTAAAAGCCCAAAATATGAAATTGAAAAAATATACAGAACCAGCAGACAGATTAGAGAACAGAACAGAGACAGCATACAGATCCAACCACACAACAGCAATGTCGGGCACTAATGGCGTCGCCACAAAAAAAAAAGATAGCGGCACATCCGGAAACAGGAAACCCAGCTCCGAGGACTCCACACAGCCTAAACCTGAAACAAAAAACATGTGACGAAGAAAATGTCCTGAATCCCTGTCTCAACTGATTAGTTTTTATCCTGTAGTCCTTTAAGAGCCTTGCTAGGGGTTAACATATAATGTGAATTTGGAATAAAATCATTAGCTTTTTTTAAAGAGGTGGCAGACCTCTTTTTGCTTTACTTTGCCCAGTCCACACAGAATATTGATCTGTGTGTCTGCGTAGATATTAGACAAAGTAAGGAATAAGCCGCTACAGTACAAGGTGAATGGTACTGATAAAAGTCATTGGTAGAACGCGGATTGGAACTCACGACATCACTGCCATGGTCCTGAAGTCCGTCGTGTTAACCACTACGCCACCGACCCACCCAAATGGCTTGTTTTTTATTAGAATAAATTTTACATTCCCTGTCTACAGGCTACAGAGGCTAATATAGGCTACAGAGATGCTAATTTTTACCTCTTCGAACTTCAAGAGTCATCTTCACCTTTGGGCCAGTAGCCCATTGTTGCGCAGTTGGCAATGTTAACCATACGGCTTTTAATGCAAAACATGGTATTTTATTCCCCTGTTTCGGACGCCGTTTTTCAACCAAAATTTTCAAAATTTCGCAGTATGAGGGGCTAATATTAACTATTCAACAAAACACTTACCAAGTTTAAAGAAAATCGGTCGAAAAACGGCGTCCGAAACAGGGGAATTAAATGCCATGTTTTGCATTAAAAGCAGTATGGTTAACATGGCCGACTGCCCAACAATGGGCTACTGGCCCAAAGATGAAGATGACTCTTAAGATCATAATCAAATAGCGTAAAAAACATTGTAATTTTGTGCTTTTTTGTTCGGCCAATTTTGACAGTAGAAAAACTTGGCATCGATACCATGTATATTATCATTTTTAAAGTACATTTAAATTCAGAGTTGACACACCCATTAAGCGAACTGACAATACTAAAAGTATTAGACCATGCTGGTTTAAAATGTAGGAAATTTAATGTAGTGTGCTCGCTGGTTTAAACATAATCTTTGTCAAGGTCAAAATTGGTCGAGTATAAAAAATTGCAAATTACAGTGATTTTTATAATTTTTATGGTCATCTTAATTGACGCTGAGGTAAAAATAATGGATTTAACATCTAGGTACCATTAAAATGTAAGATGATACTATTTCTTTTGCAGTCAACCTGCGTACTCAGCGAATTTACATTTCTCAGCTGAATTTTGATATTTTATTACCTCCCCATAAACACCATATGGGGTTGAGTATGTAGGTTTGTGCTGTCCTATACCTTTATATTAGGTTTTATCAAAATCGAAGATCTATATAAAAAGTTATCTTGTAAATTGAGATGATATTAAAAATTAATTTGAATGAATGGTGCATTTAACTTCTAGGGACACCAAAACAAAAAAGTAACATAGCTTCGGTCTATGAGAATATGTATTTGTTTTACAGTATTATAAACAAATTTAAGTTTTGAAAAAATAAAGCAAAAGTAATTTAGAAATTGCGCCATTTTGGTTGAGAGGAAGTACTTCAGATTAAAAGTACAGTAATATCTCAGAATATCTGATTACGGTAGAGTGTAATCTTCTGAAAGGTTCAGCCACTTTTGAGACTTTTATCTCTTCCTGCACATACTCAAACGTTCCTTTATAAGCAACTGATGATCTCTTAATCGGCATAATACTTCACAGCAGCTCTCAGCTAACAACATCTAGCTAGCATGGTTGCCTTCAGGTAGGCTCACTTAACACAACATTCAAACTGATACTGTTTAATACAATAGAATCCATTGTGGTATTATCAAAATGTATCTTTGTTTTTTAGTAGCCAACTAGGTCGTAAATGTCAAATTAAATTTTTTGACACATGCATATTTCTTAAATGTTGTATAGATAAGATAATTTGTTGATACATCTCTTTTAAGATAGGCTACTTAATAAAATTACTTTTTCCTTTAACCATAATGTTAACAAAAAGTTAAGTAAGTGCTAAATATTGTAGTAAAATCTAATTTAAAAATTGTTTCTTATAAATATTCTGTATATTTGTGTTATCTTCACATACACTGCTGAGCTATAACTAGACGAGAAACAAGTTCTTTTGTATTATTGTAATTTGTTGAAATAAACTTTTTTGGAGTTCAGTAATTCAGAGAATTCAGTATTGTTTTCAAGGTAAATTTGTCATTTTCAATATCAAATTAAAACATTGCAAAAAAAAGTCCCTGAAGTAATTTTATACCTAGAAGAAAAAGATAATATTCTTTTTCATGATTTTTTCTCATTAGTTTTCCTGCAAAGTTCATGTTTAATTTTTTTTGTATCTATTCAATGATCTCAAACATAATCATTTGATCCCTCTTTGTATTGGCCCTTTGAATAAAAACAACATTTTACACCAATGAGGCGACAATGAAATTATTGTGAATTAACATATATCTTATATACTTATAGTCTAAAAAAAGTACTGTTTGTGCGGGTAAAACTTTTTTCCCTCCAAGGATTTTTGGTTGTTTATGTGGGTTTTGGCCAGGGGGAATCGATTGGAGTTGGTCTCATGACTGGGAAAAATATGGGTTTTGTCCTAGAGATCTTCAAAGTTTCCATATTATCTTTATGGAGATTTTTTTAGCCACTAAATTGAACAAAACTCAGCTGATAGTTGTACATATAGACAAATGTATTACCTGTAGTTCAACAAATCTATACTGAAGTGAAGCACCCTTTGGCCAGGCGAGTGAGCGAAGTGAACGAATTCGTTTTAAAAAGGAATGAATTTTGTCTGAGAAAGGAAATAAGTGACACTTAATAACTTTCCTGAGCATAAGCTCGGTCCCCTTGGTACTACTATGAAATTGTGTCAAAACATATAAAACTTGCTAGCTCCAAAGCACAAAAAATGAAATACAGTCTTATGTATAATGAAAATTGAAAAAACGTGCAAATTTTGCAAACCTTTAGTGTAAATTTAGCAAAGCAATTAAGTGAAAATTGAGACAAAAATGTATGATAAATTTTTTAAGAAAAGTTAACAAGATAAATTTTCAGTCGATGGTGGAATAATGCAGTTTGTAGGAGTGTTTATTTACCTGTGACTTTATGTTATCACAGACTCGTCATCGCGGCCGTAATGGTCGCCCTCACCAGCGCCACCCTCCCCACCCCCGGCGACTGCCCCTGCAACGGCCTCGAGCGCCCCTCCTTGGTGCACACCTGCAACACTCCCTTCATGGTCTATCTGGAGAAACTCCTCATGAAGGAATGCTCCCTGCAGGATCCCCTACTCTGCTACCAACCCGACCTTGTAAGCTATCAAAATCATACTTACTAGGGTTACTTCCTTGTATGCGTGTAGAAATTACTTTCTACTATGCTAGTTGAAGGCATTATATAGTGCAACTGATCCAGTTTCAGAGGTAAAATTCTAATTCTGAGGTTTGTTTAGTTTTTATTTTTAAGTCAACAGCCTTATCTATGTGGTAGAGCTCTGGGTTTTTAACCTAGTTTCAACTTCTAGCTTGGGGACAACAGATTATTCGGCCACTCCACAAGTTCAGAAGGCAAGTTACGAATGGATTGTTTTTCCGCAGGAGTCGCAGTTTGTGGACTTTATTGTGGTCGGTGCTGGGTCCGCGGGCAACGTGGTCGCAGCCAGACTCAGCGAGGTCTCCAACTGGACCGTGACTCTGCTGGAGGCTGGAGGACCAGCGCCCTCAGGCACGCAGCCCTCGGGCTTCTACTTCAACTACCAGCGCTCACACATCGACTGGAACTACCCGCTGGAGAAACAGAACAACTCCTGCCTCGGTCGTCCCGGCGGCCGGTGCTTCTACCCGAGAGGTAAGTAAACGGCTCCCCTCTTTGAAATATCACTCGGGAAAAACCATTTCCTACTTAACTCATTTGTTTAGTTAAAAAGCTTGATACAAAAGCTGTAGAAATTAAAATGAACTAAGAAGGAAAACTAGAATTTTATAATATGTTAATAGTTTGTTCTTAAATTTTTGTTTTGGGTTGCAGCCTACTTATGTGTTCTTGAGAACCCTCTTTAAATGCTTTGTATTAACAGGAAACTGCAACATTCATGATAGCGCTGTATAACAGTTTCAAATATCTCAACACTTGAGATTGGCACCTATCTTAAGAATTATGTCAGAGCTTATGGAAACGTTAAAAACTTATAATTGTTTTAATTTATAACACTTCTCTGTTTGTGAAGGAAATAAAAAATCACCATGTTATTTCTAGAGGGAATTAATATATTATTAACTATTATTATTGACTATATAAACCTTAGTGTAAATAGACTTTTCAGCCAGAGCATGTGTTTGTTACCTCATATATGAGGTGGCCATTTTATATTTTGTGAGTAAGTTCCGCATAGGTAGATGAAGCAAACGTGCTAAGGTTATAAATATTTGTTGCCTCAGGCAAAGTGATGGGAGGATCTGCCGCTCTCAATGGCAACATGTATGTGAGGGGCAACAAGCAAGACTACAACAACTACGCCAAGATGGGGCTCACGGACTGGAGCTGGGAAAAAGTGTTGCCATACTTTAAGAAGTCAGAGAACAACCTTGACTATGGAAACGACACAAAGGTATAATTTTTTTAACCACTTAACAGTTTTAACATGATCGTTTTTGAGAGCAAAGTACACTAGTTAGAGTATTGTTCATTTTGTAAATCTTACCATTTTTCTAAACATATCATTCTAACTAGTATAAACTTTTTGGAACAAAGATTGTTTTTTACTAAGTCCAAACCGGATGTGTGTGATGTGTTCAGTACCACGGCACGGGAGGGCCGCTGACCATCTCGCGCTACCCGGAAGTGCTCAGCATCCACCAGCACTTCATGGACGCCGCCTCACAGCTCGGCTTTAGTGTGATGGGAGACCCCAACGCGGACAACCAGATCATGTTCACCGTTGCACAGATGACAGTCAGGAACGGCGAGAGACTCACCACGGCCAAGGCTTTCCTCTACAACCAAGAGGTCCTTAGCCGGCCCAATCTCAACATCATCACCAGGGCCCATGTGAGTTGAAGCACCAATGCAGATGATTTAACATTTTTTAATTGTTTTTGTGAAAGAAATAAATTTTTTTTATTATTATTGAGCAACTATGAGAAGCATTGTTTTATATGTGTGTACAAAAACTATTTTAGAAGAAAAACTATCAATCTCTTTGGAGTGCTTTAAGTAAAACACATACCGTATATCTTGATTTTTAGGATTTTTTCATGCGATGTTTTATGTTAGTAAGTTTATTAGTCTACAAAATTTTACAGTATTTTGACAATGTTAATATCATGCAAAACAATTTTCCAGGTGGTGAAAATTTTGTTTAATGACGAAAGGAGAGCTATTGGGGTCCGTTACCACAGAGATGGCCATTTCTTCAACTTGTACGCCAAAAAAGAAGTGATTCTCAGTGCTGGAGCAATTGGATCCCCCCATTTGCTGTTGCTATCAGGAGTTGGTCCCAAGAAACAGCTCTTGAACCAAGGTAATATATATTCTTAGACTTAAAAAAACTATATATAAATTAAGCCAGTATTTTTTTGTTTTGTTATTATATGTATATATATTATTGGAAATTATATATATTACATTTTATATATATTATTAATGTATTTTAAGTTTATTTTAATAGTATCCACATTTAATTACAACACCTTGTCGCAAAGTTGTTGATTATATTATATTCTTATTGGTTGAGAAAAGTCTCTCCGAGGTCCAGGGAATCTTCTCTCTTGCTGCGAATTCGCACGTACGCACAATTGAATAATGAATTGAGCTCTCGTACAGTCCAATGTTCATATACGCGGGAGACCGAGTGTTGCCCGACACGCACTTACACACACTAGGTTCACTGCAATCTATGTTAGTGAACAGAGAGAATAGTTAATGAACAAAATAATACCACTTTGTAAAATATTAAAATAAATCAAAAGGGGGAGCCACCATGGGCGAGACTACGGTCACGTTTAAAAGTTATAACGTGCCTGGGGAAAGAAAAGCCGAAAGGCACTTGAGCACTAATCGGTCAAAAGACGAACAGAACCCGAATCAGAAATGGCGAGCCTCATGGGAGGTGAAGGGAACTGCTGACCCGCAAGAAACGGAACAGAAGTGGTTTGCGAGTCATCGGCCAATCAACGGCCTGCGAGATTCAGAGCGACAGGCAGGCAAGGGTCATCGGCCAATCAGGGGCCACGGATCGGTAAATTTCCGTTTTGAACGTGTTCACCAGTTCTCTCCGCTAGCTCTCTCTCTCTCGCTCTGCCTACCGCCAATATTTGAAATGACAATTCTGCTTGTCTGTTATAACTTAAATCAGTACTTAACATACCGGCGGCTTTGAATCACTTGTGATTCAACAAAACAATATTCAAACCCAGAAAAAATGAAAATCAAAACAATTCTTATGCTAATATGTACAAGAGGTTACCATTGGAATGATTAGGCAGTTTGCGCCCAGAAAGGTAACAAAAACACTTTGACTGCAGGACGAGTAAAGGTACCGTGCTGAGTCTTGAGTTCAACAATTCTGACAACATTGTCTTTGCCAGGAATGACCTTTGTGATCCTTGCCAAGGGCCACTGGAGAGATGGGGTGTCTTGATGAACCAGCACTAAGTCGCCAACTTGAAGATTCCTCGTAGGAGTGGACCATTTCAGGCGTTGCTGCAAGGTGTGGAGATACTCCTTGCTCCAGCGCTTCCAGATGCGTTGCATGAATGCTTGCATGAGCTGCCATTGTGAGAGCCTATTGTCAGGCGTGTTGACGAAGTTGGGTTCTGGAAGTGAAGCTAGGGGGGCTCCAATCAAAAAGTGACCTGGCGTCAGAGCCTGAAGATCGTTAGCATCACTGGATAAAGCAGTGAGAGGCCGGGAATTGAGCATCGCCTCTATCTGGCATGTTAGTGTGGTGAACTCAAGGAGGGTGGGCACGTGAGTCCCGAGGGTGCGCTTCAAATGATATTTAGAGCTCTTGATGGCACTTTCCCACAAACCGCCTTGGTGGGGTGCAGCGGGGGGATTAAAATGGAACTTGATGCGGTGCTCAAGCGCAAATCGCTCAATTGGTTGCTGAGCAGAAGAGAGGAATTCATGAAAGGCATTTCTTGCGCCCACAAAGTTTGTTCCACAATCACTGTAGATATCGGAGCATATTCCTCTGCGAGCTACAAAGCGCCTCAACGCAGCGATGAATGATTCAGTGGACAAGTCAGTTGCAACTTCGATGTGCACTGCCTTGGTGACGAGGCAAACAAAAATGCAGATGTAGGCCTTAATATGGCGGATGGAGCGAAGGTTGTGGATCTTGACAGTGAATGGACCGCCATAGTCAATGCCCGTAGACAAGAAGGGTCGAGCAGGAGTCACTCTCGACTTGGGTAAGTCACCCATGAGGGGGAAGGTGTTTTTCGGTTTTTGTTTAAAACACACCAGGCATTTGAAAATTCTGTTTCGTACTGCACTTCTCGCAGAAAGGATCCATACATGTTGGGACAGTAGCGACATAGTCAATTGTACCCCAGAGTGCAAATGTTTGCGATGAATGTAGTCGATGTAGATGTTGACTACGTGATGCCTCTTTGGTAGAAGGTAGGGATGTCGTATGTCTTCCGCCAGATCGGCGTTTTGAAGTCTGCCACCAACCCGTAGTCATCTTGATCGATGAAGGGAGAGAGTCGCTGAAGACGCGAAGAGCAGATCTTGTTGTCTTGAAGAGCAGCAATGTCATTGGAGAAGGCCTCTTGTTGCACCAATCGGAAGATACGCAGCTCGGCAGCTTGTATTTCGTCCACAGAGAGAGGACCTAGACGAGGATCATGCCGGCGGCTGTTTTGGATGAAGCGCAGGACGTAGGCCATGACATGAAGTAGCTTCGTCCAGGAAGAGAACTGGGAAAGAAGATCCCACGACGACTGCTGTGTAGAGATGAGCACGGTCAATGGGGTTGGCTTCACCTCCTCCAGATCACAGGTGTCGATGGGCGTGAAGCTTGAAGTCGGCCAAGTTGCAGGCGGAAGTCGGAGCCAGGTAGGTCCCTGCCACCAGAGAGGATGATTCACCAGTTCCGAAGGTAGGACGCCTCGTGAAGCACAGTCCGCAGGGTTGTCATTACTGGAGATGTGACGCCAGCAATGCGAGGGGATGAGCTCCTGGATTTGGGCGACTCGATTTGCGACATAAGTCTTGAGGCGATACGGGAGAGTTTGTATCCACGACAAGGTCACTGTTGAGTCACACCATAACACTATGGAGTCTATTTTCAATTTATTGAGAAATTGGTTAGTCACATAGTGAACTAACTGAGCGAGAAGATGCGCTGCGCACAATTCAAGGCGCGGGAGTGTCACACGCTTGAGGGGGGCGGCGCGAGTTTTGGCGATAATCTGTGTCACTTGCACTTTATTGTCACTGTCAACACATCGCAAGTAAACCACGGCCGCATAACCGGTTTCCGAAGCGTCGGAAAAACCGTGGAGGTCACACATGATGGTGTGGGGTAGCAGTATCGCTCGAGGTATGGAGATCTCCACAATGGTGTTGAGGTCGGAGATAAAATTTTGCCACTTGACGGCGAGCTCTGAATTCAAGGGTTCATCCCAAGATATCCCGGAAGTCCACAGTAACTGCATAAAACGCTTGGCAGTCATTATGCAGGGGGACAAAAATCCACAAGGGTCATAGATGCGAGCTATGAGGCTCAAGACCTTGCGTTTGGTGGGCTTCTCGCAGGTGAATTTGAAAGTATATTTGAAGGCGTCTGTAGAGGGACACCAATAAATTCCTAGTATGGAGAAGTGAGGGTCTGCTGAAGCTTGAAGAAAGACAGGAGTCTCCTGGTGAGATGAGGGTAACTGTTGCAATAGTTTGGGACAGTTAGAGACCCATTTTCTAAGCTCAAATCCACCCAATCGAAGTAGTTCAATTAATTGGGTTTGAAGTTCCAGAGCGTCTTCTTCAGTAGAAGCGCCAGCAATCAAGTCATCCACGTAGCTGTGGTGTTTGAGAATTTCTGCTGCCTGAGGGAAGCGAGAACCTTCATCTTCCGCCAACTGTTGGAGAGTTCGAATGGCGAGATAGGGTGAGCAGTTCATTCCGTATGTGACGGTGGTTAGTCGGTAGACTGACATGGGGAGAGAGGGCGATTCACGCCAAAGGATCATTTGAAATTTCTGGTCGTCATGATGTACTCTGATTTGCCGGTACATTTGGCGAATATCGCAGGAGAAAACTACATTTTTCTCTCTGAAGTGAAGGAGGATGTTACAGATATTGTTCTGTAGTTTGGGACCTGTGAGAAGAATGTCATTCAATGACAGACCGGAGCTGGTCTTTGAGCTAGCGTCAAAAACGACGCGGAGTTTGGTCGTGCTACTCTGAGCTTTTACGACTCCATGATGGGGGAGAAAGTAATGGGGCTCATTCAGAGCGAGGTTTGAGCAAATTTCCATATGTCCCAAGGAATTATATTCTGATATGAAACTGGAGTAGAGATTGCGAAATTCCGCATTATTGGGGTGTTGAAGCTTCCTTTCGAGGGACTGGAAGCGTTGTTCCGCAGTAGGCTTGGAATTGCCCAGAGTTGCAGGAGCTTCATTAGAGGAGAACGGTAAGCGTACCATATAACGACCTGAGTGGTCACGAGAGTGTGTGGTCTCAAAAATCTCATCACACGCCATTTCCTCAGCGGATTTCTTTGAGTAAGAAGGCACTTCTTCTTGATTCCAAAACCGTTGTAAGGAAGAGTGGAGGTCTATGTCCGCAGTGGACAGGAGAGAGATGGCTATGCATGAATTCGTTGGAGACGAAGTGGAGCATGGAGCGGTTCCAACGATGACATATCCAAAAATTGTGCCAATGGCGTAAGGCATGTGAGCGCCCAGCGAGTGACATTCATTTGTCAGAACTTTGGGGAAGAGAGCACATCCGATGAGGACATCAATAGGACCCGGCTTGTGGAATGTTGGGTCTGCCAAAACAAAGGGTTTGACCTTCTGGAGAACTTGTTGAGTGATTGTCACTCGAGGCAGGTCAAGAGAGATTTTTTCCAGTATGTGGAAAGAATGTTTTTGGGCAACAAATTGTCCCGAGAGTGACTCAACATCCAAGTTGAGTGAGCCATTTGTGTGTGTGAGAGCCTGGGATAGTCCTGAGACGGGGAGGTGAGACTGTTGTCGTCGAGTGCCCAACAGTTGAGCGGCTCTCTCAGAGATGAAATCTGACATGCTGCCAGAATCTAACAATGCTCTAAATACATAAGAGCGACCATTAACGGCAGTGAGTTTCACTAGAGCCGTGCTGAGGAGGACAGTACTGTTATGTGGAACAGTCTGTTGTTGAACAGAGCAAGTCAACGCAGTATCAGCGCCTTGCGGGGGTGAAGGCGAGGGAAGTGGAGCAGGCGAGCGCTGCGAGTTGTTCTGAGCATTGTTGAAATGCAGGAGAGAATGGTGATTCTTGTGACAAGTGGTGCAAGAAGCCTTCGAATTACATTCCTTCAGAGAATGGGTTCCGAGACAGGAAATGCATCTTTGATTTTCTTTAACGATTTTGTAACGATCGTTAGGAGATTTGCCTTTGAAAACCTGACACTGGTAGATTTTGTGGCCAGGCTTGTGGCAGCAGAAGCACGTTGCAGTTTTCGCATTCGTAGGCTTGGCATCAGTAGCCACCATGGCGAGACTGCCAGAGGAGGAATGAGTCCGTTTATCAGTTTTGGGCTTGCTTGAATGAGCAGGGGGAGATTTAAAATCCGTGGTTGCATGCAGACTCGCATCTTCAATGTGGGAGCATTCCAAGTTCAAGAAGTTGATTATTTCCATGACCTTGGGAAGTGTGTGTGCCTCGGTGTCATCATCTGCTTTAGTGTCACGGTATTGTTCCAATTGTTGGACCAATTTAGTGTCGAGTTTTCGCAACAGGTGTGCGGCAAGTAACGGATTATTTTCAGTGACATCACAGTTCAATGCTTTCAAAGATTCCGAATGCTCGTAAAAGGTGGTTATGAATGCCCTTAATTGCTTGAGATTGCTTCGGGAGACGCATGGCAAATCCAACAAATGGTTAAGGTGCAAGGTTGTCAAACGACGAATATTGTGATATCTATCACGCAAGAGTTGGTAAGCGATCAAATAATTTGACGCTGTGAGGTTGAGAGACTTTACCAAATTCAATGGTTCACCTGTCAAAACACTGAGCAGGTACTGAAATTTGGCCACATTTGAAAGAGAAGTACTTTTGTGTACAGTGGTATCAAATAAATTGATGAACGAAATCCATTTTAAAGGAGTACCATCAAAAGTCTGCAAGCTTAATTTAGGCAGTTTAACTCCTGTCACAACTGCAGAGGGAAAATGAACAGAAGCTTCAGAGTGTGAAGAGTGTGGACTTGTAGGCTCCACAGCAGTGTGCACTTCAATTACACTAGAGATTCGGACATAGAGGTCATTGACCTCATCAACATCTGAGGACAAAGTTGCTTCAATGTCATCATCAGTGTCTGTTTCAATGAGACGTTGCAAGTTCAACTCAAAGTCGGCACGTTTTTTTTTAAGCTCGGCAAAGATTGTGTTCAATTGTCGAATCTGCACGGGGGTGAGGGGGGGTGTGCTGATTAACTTGCTGACCGCTTCCTCGAGTTTGGCGAAACGAGTTTTGATTAAGTCCGTAGACTTGCGATAAGTCTCATATTTAAATTCCTTTGCAGGCATTGTTTTCGGTTTGAGTGAAACAGTACACTAAAATGACTTAAAGTACAGAAAACAAAGTACAGAAAATTGTGAAATACAATATAATGAACAATCAAAGAAATTGAATTCAATGCTCGGCACTTGAACGCCAGTTGTGAAATTGACAAGTTAGGCCTACTTAAAATAGCTTAAAAATAAGTTTCAGCCTTGAATTAACACAACTGCAGAACGCACACAAATTCAATGTGAATATGTAGGCTTAGGCTTATTTGAATGAAAAACTGTATTGAATAACAGTAAAAGCCTCAGAGTGAGAGAAAATATTCAACAATTATCAAAGTCAAATTGTCAGAGTTTGCTATTTACAATAACAATGTTGCTTCAAAAACAATGATTCAAGAAATTCGAAAATAATAATGATTATTTCAACACAAGAAATATTATTTTCTTAATTGAAAATAAAATCCATTTAAATACATCAGCATAAATCACCAGTCAATGGAAAACACAATATATATTGCATATAAATGGCCAACAATAATTCAATTGGCAATGTCAAGTGTTGTAAACAACATCAGCTGAGCAGAGATATTATGAGAATGGCGACACACGCCCATTCATGGCGAGAGACGAGAGAGAGCTCAACAAGGGACAATGTTCCCAGCTACGGGAAGATTGTTTTTTAATAATGTTCCCAGTTGCGGGAAGATTGTTTTTAATAATGTTCCCAGCTGCGGGAAGATTGTTTTCAATAATGTTCCCAGTTGCGGGAAGATTGTTTGTAATAATGTTCCCAGCTGCGGGAAGATTGTTTTTAATAATGTTCCCAGGCGGGAAGATTGTTCAAAATAATGTTCCCAGGCGGGAAGATTGGTCTTAATAATGTTCCCAGGCGGGAAGATTGTTGTGAGTGATGTTCCCAGGCGGGAAGATTGAGTATTATAATGTTCCCAGGCGGGAGGATTGTATAAGAATGAAAGTCTTGCACTGGACAATATTCCAAAGGACTGAATCACTTATAGATCCGGCTCGAAGGACCAAAAAATGGTTGAGAAAGGGCGGATTAATTTATTGAAAACTATTGAAAAATATTGAAAAGTGTGAAAATTATGAAAAGTCAATCTTAAGAAATTTGCTCGTTTGGTTCAAAATTGAAATGTTCGAAGGACCAGGTACTATGTACCAGAGAATAACAAATGCCTACAACACTGTTTAAATATAGTCAAAAGAAATGTTTAAATTCACTCACAAGAAAATCCGTATGGCGGAGCTGGAAGGGCGCCAAGATGGCCGAAGGGACGCCAACACAGCCAGGGCACGAGGGAACTGCTGGGCCAGGAAAGTCTCTCCGAGGTCCAGGGAATCTTCTCTCTTGCTGCGAATTCGCACGTACGCACAATTGAATAATGAATTGAGCTCTCGTACAGTCCAATGTTCATATACGCGGGAGACCGAGTGTTGCCCGACACGCACTTACACACACTAGGTTCACTGCAATCTATGTTAGTGAACAGAGAGAATAGTTAATGAACAAAATAATACCACTTTGTAAAATATTAAAATAAATCAAAAGGGGGAGCCACCATGGGCGAGACTACGGTCACGTTTAAAAGTTATAACGTGCCTGGGGAAAGAAAAGCCGAAAGGCACTTGAGCACTAATCGGTCAAAAGACGAACAGAACCCGAATCAGAAATGGCGAGCCTCATGGGAGGTGAAGGGAACTGCTGACCCGCAAGAAACGGAACAGAAGTGGTTTGCGAGTCATCGGCCAATCAACGGCCTGCGAGATTCAGAGCGACAGGCGGGCAAGGGTCATCGGCCAATCAGGGGCCACGGATCGGTAAATTTCCGTTTTGAACGTGTTCACCAGTTCTCTCCGCTAGCTCTCTCTCTCTCGCTCTGCCTACCGCCAATATTTGAAATGACAATTCTGCTTGTCCGTTATAACTTAAATCAGTACTTAACACTTATGGTTGGTTAGAAAAATTTAGTTGATTGAAAATCATAAATTTTATGAATCAAATGTAATGAATCACGCTAATTATGTGATGTATGACTTTATTCTTGTAACCTCAAAAATTATCTATATATATAATTCTGTAAGCCGAATTTCTTGAGCAAAATTGTGAGCGTCATACAAATCGCAGAAAGGTGGGAGGGGTCTCAAATTAAAGGTCTCGGTCCCAAACACGAGGGAAAACTATCGGCGTGTCCATAATGTTAACAGGAAATGAGAAATCACTTAAAACGTCCTCCATAAGAATAGCATGGGGATTTGAAAGACTTCTGCTTTGTATACATTAAAACATGTGTTATGGTTTAATTTCAAAATAAGACACAGATGATAACATTGAGTGAAGATAACATAATAATTCGCACCAAGAGAAGCAATCTATATAATAATTCTGTAAGCGAAATTTCTTGGGCAAAATTGTGAGCGTTTTGCAAATCGCAGGAAGATGGTAGGAGTTTCAAATTAAAGGTTTCGGTCCCATAAAGCGTATCCATAAAGTTACAAGGAAATGAGAAATTTAGTGAAACGTCTTCCTTAAGAATAGCATGGGGATTCGAAAAATGTCTTCTTTGTGTACATTGAAACATATGTTTTGGTTTTATTTTAAAACGAGAGATAGATGATAAAATTTAGTAAAGAACTATTCATAGCCAAATGACAAAAATTAACCGTAGAGTGGTAATACTATAATAAGACGTTTTGTTGCTTTGAGCTATTAAAAATTCTACTAGGAGAGTTAACCTTACATACTATTACAAATTGACTGCTGATTTTACTGTTGTTACTATAATTTACATTGTAAAAAAACTGAGCGTGTATGCAAATCATAAAATGCTTTCTGATCGTTGATAGAGATGCAATGGGATTGAATTGTGGTTTGAGAAACACCCACATTATTTACATTGTTTTGGTTTTATTTTAAGACGAAAAGTGTCAAATGATCATATTGAATGACGATGCACATTAATTGATACTTAAAGTGTATCAGTCAGTGAAGTTTTGGTATTCTGTTAGAAGAATTTTCCGAGAAACCTTTTAGTCATTTCATAGATTGTAGGATTATAGAAGACGAGTTAAAAACAAAGACGTTTGTCCTACATACTAGAGGAAAATGCAGCAGGTAAAGAACTTTACGACAAAATGGGAAATATATAAGAATGATTATTTTCTGAAAAGTTCTCCTTAAAGATTCTCCATGTAGTGATTTAAAAAAATCTTCTTTGTTTACACAAAATTAAGAGTTTTGATTAGGAGAGATAAATATTCACAGCAAGTGAAGATGTACTTTGAGGTGCTGTGTTTAAATTTAGTGACTAAAACATAAAAAAACTGACAGGAGCTAAAAAATCAATGTTTTTTTTCATTGCAGCTTTTCTATGTTATATTAAAAAGCTGTCACAGCTCAATTAAGGGACTACGATTTCTTTCAAAACTTATTTTCCATAGATCGATATGAGTTTAACAACAGACAAAAGACAAAATAGAGCATTTACAAACGGGTGACATAATAGTACAGGATTGATAAGAGTACTTGGGGGTGAATGGTCTATTCAAACGGTATCGTTAAAATATTAGCCTATATACCTCAAATTAAAATTTTCTGGAAACCTTCGTTGTGGAAGAAATGGTAATACGTTATGGTTTATGCTATTTTAATTTTATGATTAGGGGCTTTTGCCCCTATGAGCCACTAGTTGTAAATAATTTGGTAAATCATGTTTTAAATTAAATAGTGGGCATAACCCAAAGGGTCTGTGAGTACATATGCTAGCTAGTTACATGTATCATCAAAATAATACTGCTTAAATTTCATACCTGTAATGGGTGAAAATTGTAATTCGTAAAGGTTCAATATAAAATCAGTGAAGTAACAGAGCACCATCAAGAGCTAACTGTACGATACTTTACCACTACAACTTATTTTCTTATCATTTACCTCCTCAAGGCCACCTTTTCACCACAACATAAAAACTTTCAACCGGTTGTAAGGTATGATAAAACCTTTGTGGATGATTTAGAAAAACTATGAATAATTTTGCTCCTCATAAAAACTCCCAAATTAAATGTAGGTAACTTAATCAAACTCAATAAGTCTTAACTATTTCGTAAAAAATTATGATTTTTGTCCAGCTATTTCAAATTCTAAAAACTTGGAAATTTTAAACTTTGAGGTATTAAGGATATAAAGTTGTTCTTCTATAAACTTTATTCTTTAGTGTTTGTAAAACCATCTTTTTCAGTAACAAAATATATAGATTTGTGATGACAGCTATTTATAGCTTGGCTTTGGCTACTAGCTTTGGCAGTAATTACAAATACAGGAGACAGTACCTGCAGCAATACTAGTCATAACGGTTTGATATATGTCATGTATTATATGGAATGAACATGTTGTCTAGGTATTTCACTGGTTGCTGACAGCCCAAACGTTGGCCGGAATCTCCAGAACCACGTTTCAATCAGTGTTCCACTACTGTTTAAAGGCAGGCCCAACTTCAACCGCCTTAACCTGACTGCAACTTCAGATTACATTCTTCGCCGACAGGGGCCCCTCTCTTCTACTGCTATGTCCCAGGTGCGCATGAACATGATGAGGCTAAGTGATGTCATATACTTTGTTCAACCTCCTGAACTGCTTAGAAATTTACCCAATCTTTAAATTGATAGCTAACAATACGGTAGTTAGTTATTATTAATTTTTTTGTTAGGATTTTTAACTTCCCATAAAATAAATCATCTGCTATCCTCAAGTACCCACAAACATTTCTTGTCTCCATTAAAATATTAGCTTTTTCATTTATGATCCATAATCTATTTATTGTAGAACAAAATGAAAAAAAAAATTATTTACAGTAAGATTTGCTATATTTTGAAATGTCAATATAAATGTTTTATTGTAAGTGTTCTTAGCCATATACATCTCCTGAAGCCTAGGCTTTTTTGGACTCTCCTCCAACTTTACAATATTAACTTGTTCAGGTGACTGGCTTTGTACACCTTGACGACACCAACAAATTCACCTCGGTGCCCGACGTGCAGTTCTTCTTCGAGGGCCTCAACGCCAACTGCTCCGGAACTGGGATCAGCGCAATGGACCCCAGCGCCAATTCCACCATTGTCCTGTGAGAGAAATAAAAATTAATAACCCATAAAATTGTCAAATGGAATTATAAAATTGTCATATTCAATAATTGTATCAATTTTTAAAAATACAGTAATAAAATGAGGGTTAAAATAACTTTATTGAATTTTAAAGATGGTGATCATATTAAAAAAAAATTATAATAGTCAATGTACAGTAGAAAAATTCCAAATTAAGTGATTTAAAATCACCGTAGTTTACTGGTTTAATAGTATACTTTAAATAGATAAAAACTTAAAGATTACCGTACTTGTTAAATAATATGTCAAAGAACTTATCTTTCATCTTTCACAGGTTTTCTCAACAACTAGTTAACTTTGGTAAATTTAAAATAATTTGATAATCGATTAAATTACTGTTATAGATACCAAGACTTTGTTACATAAACAAATCACAAAAGTTATCCCTCCTTGATAGACAATTTTTTACGAGTCAATTAAAAAAAATATATATATATATATATATATATATATACGTAAAGTTCATTGTTTTGATTATTTTTTGTTTACAGGATGGTGCCAACATTTTTGAAGCCAAGGAGCAGAGGTTTCATTGAGCTTGCGTCTTCCAACCCTTTTACTTACCCAAAAATCTTTTCTAATTACTTTGATCATGAACACGATATTAAAATGCTTCTTAAAGGTGTAAGGTGAGTCATAATTTCAAATAATCTATCTATATATTAATAGGCAAGCATGTTTCTTTTCCTCCTTTTTTCTCAGCTTGTATGCATCGTAGGAGAAATACGAGCATACCGTTAGAAAGGTATTGTGCTGTAGATGAGCAGAATCGTATTTTAAATACCATCCGCCCCCAGAGCTACGCCCTAGAGGATTTCGAATTTTCAATGTTAATCTTATGGGAGAAGAATAATTGATTGAATTATATAAGACAGCTGTTGTAATAACAAATGCTAGCAAATCAGGAAGAACAGATGTTTCAGTTATAAAACATTTGAAAAAAAAAATTGGCTCAAGATCAACAGAAATGTTTTTTGGTCGAATTTCGATCATTGGGCGATCTCTAGTATATATTAATAGGCAAGCATGTTTCGTTTCCTTCTTTTTTCTCAGCTTGTGGGCATCGTAGGAGAAATCCGCGAATACCGTTGTGCAGGTATTGTGCTGTAGATGAGCAGAATCACATTCTCATTCCCATCGGATCTTAGGGCTACGCCCTACAGGCTTTCAAAGTTTCAATGTTATTCTTATGGGAAAAGGATAATTGATTGAATCTATAGTCAGCTGCTGTTATAACAAATGCTAGCTAATCATGGAAAACAGATGTTCACTTATAAAACATTTTAAAACCAATTGGCCCAATACCCCAATATAAACTCAACTTTTGGACGAATTTCGACCAGTGGGCGATCCCTAGTCTATATATTAATAAGCAAGCATGTTTCGTTTCCTCCTTTTTTCTCAGCTCGGGTGCATCGCAGGATAAATCCGCGCACACCGTTAGAAAGGTATAGAAGGTATAGTCCTGTAGATGAGCAGAATCACATTCTAATTCACATCGGACTCCAGAGCTACGCCCCCAGGCATTCAAAGTTCCAATGTTAATCTTATGGAGAAAGGAGAATTGAATGAATCATTAGACTGTTGTAAAAACAACTGCTAGAAAATTAAGAGGAACAGATGTTTTAGTTCTAAAATGTTTTTCAGCTTCTTGGGTCCAGATCAACTAAAATTTGATCGAATTTCGATCAGGAGGTTATATTTATTATACAGTAGAACCTCGATAGTTCGACTCTCGATAGTTCGACCCTCCTTGTAGTTCGACACGGTCCATGACAACTTAACATGTTAAAAACGACTGTTAGTCGTGACTAACAGTCATGTTGGAGACTGACAAAGGTGAAAAATAAAACAAAGTAGTGAATGATTTGAATATTGGTTATGTCAAGGTTCAATTAAATTATGGTTTCATTAAAATTAAGTGTTTCCTAAATTCAAATCATGATTTTTATGCTCCCATTGTTAAGACTTCCCATATACTCCCTATAGTTCGACATTTCAATAGTTCGACACCCTCTTAGTCCACAAAGTGTCGAACTATCGAGGTTCTACTGTACTTATGTTTGTTTAAGATTTTTACATTTTAAAAATTGTAAATGTTATTTTGGTTGATAAAATATAGTAAAGGTAAAATATTTAACAGAAAATGGCGTTCAATCTTAAAATTCGATTGAAATTAGATTACTGCAAGTTTTACGACAATGATGAAACTCTAAATAAATAATTTATTACACCTAAATTAGGTAGGCCTAGTGGTTGGATTACTTAAACTACAAAAAAAAAAAAAAAAAGAAAAAACCATAGCAAATAATTTTCTTACAAAAATCCAAATAATTTTCAGATTCGTCCAAAAGATCATAAAAACGGATGCTATGAAGAAACAAAATGTGGAATTGTATTTTGACTTCTTAAAGCAGATTGCACAACCTTGCATGTATTTGGAGCAAGATTCTGATGAATACTGGATATGTCTCATCAAGCATATCACTAACCCTGAGAACCATCAAGTGGGAACATGCAAGATGGGTGCTAAGAATGATCGTAAGTGTTTAATATTTATAAAAATAAATAATTCTGTTGTTTTACCTGTGTTGACATAGTAATTTATCAACAAATCTTATCAATTGGTATAATTTGTTTGTTTACTATAGTCCCCATGTTATCAGGTTATTTTTACAATAGGTTTGAAAACAATTTTGATCAGAATGATATTTTCTGCACTTAAGATAAATTTCAAACCACTTAAGTCAAGGTATATGTTATTTACCTTTTCAATTTAAATTAAGTGTTTAACAAATTATAATTAAGGTTCCGCTCCCTTGCTCATTGTTTTTAATTCACTTTTGATACAGTACCATGGTAATCAGGCTTTGAAATTTATGCAAACTATACCTTTATAACTATATACCTTTTCACAGGTAACAGTTTTTTCAAAACCAATGATTAATTCTTTTATATTTTGCATTCTTTTATTTTTGTGTAGACAAAAAACTATTTTTCCTAGGGTTGAGGCTGTTTTAAAACTTATTTTTGGACCAAATCATTCTCAAATGCAAAGTTTAAGCAAAATCTATCTACTAAATTTTGAGATCGATGGAAAATACATAGCTACAGATAATACTCAAACTATAGTAGGCCTATAGGATTTTAAAATATTGTACAATAAGGTTAATACTGTTGGTATTATTATTATTATTATTATTATTATTATTATTATTATTTGCAAATTAGTTTGGAATTCCTGACAAAGTAATAGTATATTTTGTTGCAATGACCGAAAATGGGCCATTGCCGGCCTCGAGATTGTGTTTCACGTTCGAGACGAAGTAAAGAACTTAAAACGACCAAAAAGGACTGATTATATTTTGTAAAACCTTTTGTCCGCAGGTACATCAGTGTTGAATGAGAAGCTGCAAGTGAAGCATGTGACAGGACTGCGGGTCATCGATGCCTCCGTGTTTCCAATGATCCCGTCCGGGAACCTCAACGCCCCCACAATCATGGCGGCAGAGATGGGATCTGATTTCATCAAACAGACTTGGCAACACCAGCAACAATCTTGATAACAATGTTTCTCAGTTCAATCACACACTTTTACCTTGGTTTACTTTAGGACTTTAATTGCAAGCTTATGGTTTAAGACAACGTTGCGATTCATTCTACCAAAATGGGTGTAAAAGGTCAGGCTTTTTTCCAACTCTTGTCATGGTAATACAGATTAAAGTGTTAAAGTAAACTTAGGTAAAAGATACATCTTGAATAATGATCAAAGTTTAGATTTGATAGTAGAAACTAATTTATTTTTCTTCACTGTTCATGCATAAGTTCCATTCCCTAACGTGATATTAATTTTAGGTTTTTAACTTTTTATACATTTTGTATTTTCTATTAGAGTAGAAATAGTTTTTTTTTTTTTATCATTATTATGCCTGTACATAGAGAATTTTTTATTAAAATGTTTAATTTAGATAAACATATCTAATATTTTAAAAAGATTTTTGAAGTATTACAGTATTGTTATTACTTATTATAATGTACAAATATGTTTCTTTACACGTCTAACTCAAGCTCAATGAAACAACTCTGTATCTATAAAAAAAATAAACAACAAATTTTCATTACATATATTTGTTTTTATTTATCTTCAAATTACATTACCCTGTTTATCATTAGTAAGTTGTATGTAGTCTACTGTGTCAGTAGTTGTACACCCGTGTTCTTTGCCAAGGAAAAACTAAATGAAAATACCCCCGTCGCAGCAGACCTGCGTACTCAGAGAATTTCCAAACGATCTTGAGATATTGTATTTTCCCCATAAACACCATAGGAATGGGTATGTAGGTTTGCTGCCTTGGGATGTTGTTAGAAAATATTAGTTTTGTTAGGAAATGTAATAGTTACGTTAGGTAAATGTAGGTTTGCCGCCATATGGGTGTTGTAAGCAAATATCAGTTGAACCCTTACTAAGTGAATATTAATATTCGGCACTTTTTAATTTTCCCCATAAACCCCATGGGGGTGAGTATGTAGGTTTGCCGCCATATGGGTGTTGTAAGCAAATATCAGTTGAACCCTACTAAGTGAATATACATAGCAAATTTTACCAAGTTATTCCAATAAATAAGCGAGATACAGGGTTTCATTGATTTCCCATAAGATTAACATGGAAAACCTATTTTTGGCTTTTCTCCGTAACCTGTTAAGCCAAGGTAAAAATTCAAATACTACATTGTTTTTTTAAGCTCTTTTAAATGGTTTTAGTTAAAACTGTTGAATTTTGAAAATTATGCTCCAAAAATGCAAAAAACCCATGTTTGACTCTTTTGAAATCCCATAAAATGATCCCAGAATGATAAAAAAGGTCTTAGTGTTATACACAGTATCTAGGTCATGAATTTGGCTTTACTTGACCTTTTTACAGACTATGAAAGAAATAGTATTTTTATCATTCTGCACGAAATCAGCCTGTTTTTTGTTCTCTCAATAGTACCAAAACCGATTCTTTATTGTCCTAGGACTGAAAAATCATCTGCAGAATTTTTTAGGTCCTAGTTAGGGGTGTCAATCCCGGACTGAAATGACGATCCCGGGATTTCGGGATTCATTGATGATGATCCCGGGATCAATCCCGGGATTCATAGCATAGAAATATATATTATTCGGCCATTTAACATCAAAATTGAAGACATTTTTACATTAATTCACAATAAATCATACACCAAGTGCTCACAATCTTTAATATCTAGACACTCTGGATTTCGAAATCTCTAAGCTTATCCAGCAGTTGGTCAGTCGTTCAACTGACATCTTTTGTTTGTTTGGCCTAATATACGCCTCTAATTTGAATTCGGCAATAATTTTGTTGTTGAACTTATTAGCTACCTATATCGTTGGAAAACCCTATACTTAAACAATATTTACTCTAACTACAAATTAACAAATCCACATTACTATATCCAGTTTGCTTTGTGACACTGCATTGGTATATTCATTATTCAAATTATATTATCACCTAAACTGCTAGGCCTGCTCTCAACTATTCAACTAAGAAATTGCATAAATCGGCCTAATCTAAATAAAAAAAGAACTATTTCAGCTAACATGAAACTACACAAAAAAAATCAAGACTTTTGTACCAAAATGTATTTTTACAATTATTCATGAATTTTGCTAACAACTAAAAATAATGAGATAATTGATCAGATCCGACAGGTGTCTAATTTTCTTCACAGGAGCCTGATAGCAACTGAAAATATTGTGACCCGGACTAAAATAAACCCATGAAAATATAGTCAACCATGGGAAGAATAATTACCAGATATGAGAAGCAATAAGAAATTACTTGTACTGTAGCGATGGATTTACCGATGCAGATGCGGCTGATGCTATCAATTTCAAACTTGAAGAATATACTGGTATGTTGAGTTGAGTATTGTAAGTTTGTAAGACAACTATTTTCAAGTTTTATTCAACGTTAAACACAATAAAACTCTTAAAAACCATACAAAAAACAATCCCGCTAATCCCGGGATTGAAGGTAAAGAATCCCGGGATTTTTAGGTACCCAAATGTGCTCGGGATCCCGGAATCCCGGGATCCCGAATCCCGGGATTGACACCCCTAGTCCTAGTACTGAAAAGTCTGCTGTTTGCTAAGTATATTATTACTGATTTATTAATGTTGAGGAGCAGAATTTTGAAATTCAAACGTTATGAATAGCATTGTTTGTAAATAACAGAAATGTAAACACTGCATATTAACTTTGTAAATAACCTCGAAAATACAACTTAATAGTTAATATTTTTAAAGATCAAAAGTCTAATTTTGCATTATGATAAAAAACGTTGTTCATCACTCGGAGAAAAAGTGTCTTTTTGGTGCTTAATCGTTTTTAAAAACTCGGCTGCGCCTCGTTTTTAAAACACAATTGCGCACCAAAAAGACCCACTTTTGCTCCTAGTAATGAAAACTAATATTAAAAGAACTTCTGTATTTTTGCAAACTTTAAAAGTGGGAAAATTCCTACGTTTTAATAAGCATTTTGTCATGGTGCATCCAAGAGATTTATGGCGCCATAGTCACGTGAGGGTGCAGTGTAAAAGTACTTGTTTCATTTTAATAAAATTTAAGATTTCCATTTGAAGAGATGAATTTGGCTAAACCGACACAAAATGGATAACCATTTATAAAATGACAGATGTGAATTTTTACATTACAATCACGTTAACAAAGTTTTTAATCATTAATAATTCCAACATACCTAACCTTGATGTCAGGGCAATGGACAATCACTGTAGGAGTATGAACATCTAAATGATGCACAATGTGCTCTGGACTACACTTTTTTCAAGATTCCATCTTGTTGTGTTTCTTGCAGATAGAGACTATCTGTAGGCCTTAGTCACATCACCAAGGACAAGCAGAGGACAGTAAGCCCATGACCATCAAGCCCCACGGATGGGGGGGGGGGGGGAATCGGACAGCGGACAGTATTTTGATTGGGATTATGTACAGAGAGAAGTATAGGGGTTGGCTGAAGGCCACACCAGAAGAACGTGCAAAATGTCGTGTGCAACCAGAAGGGTCAAGGCCTTTTATAAAGAAAAACATCAGATAAGTTAATAAATTTGAATAACAATTAAACATGAAGTAAAGAGGGGAGGAGGATTACCCTTGGTAGTTGGCATTGGCATTAGCGGCTGCGGCCGGAGCATTGCTGGGTCTGCTGCAGTTGGTCCCAGACGAAATTCGGGTCCGCCGGAGGACCTATGGGGTCTGCAGGCTCAGTGGGAACTGGGAGCGGAATGCGCTTGAAGATTCGCCAAGACTGTGACCGCACTTGTTAACTTCGTAAGCTGCTCCTGAGTTGATTAGGAGACGGCGCACGGTTCCATGGAGATGGAGTAGGGTGGCGGTCACGCCCGCGGTCTGGAGAGTGGGAGTGAACGAGCTGGCGAACGGCGTGGAGAAGGTGATGCCGTGTGGTGGGATGTCCCGGACTACGACCGAGACATTGCATCAGGCTGTCAGAGGGAAACGATGATCTCGAGGGGACTAGTGGTAGCGGCAACCCGGCAGAGAGAACACCTTCTATCAATTGGTGTAGGTCTTGTCATTCCGTCACCAGAATGACACAAGTCTGGAAGAAAGCACAAAAGTGTGGAGAGTACCTATGATGTCTTTGGGCCAAATGAAAAAGGTAAGATATGAGGGTCATAAACATTTTATACAGTACAACGGAAAAGTTGTGGTTTTTAACACAGTTTAAAATACCTTTACCCTATGAGGATCCCTTTACTTGGTATATGACTTGTTGGATAATTAGTAGAAGACACACTTACAAAAGTATCTTCAGATACTTTGATCCTTAATTGCTACAAATACTAATACTGTATTCGTTATTGTTCTCAAACCTTTTATAGAAAATCTAAACAACCCCTATTATAGAATGATTATAGAGATTTTTAGTGGGTTAAGGTCTTTTAATATAATTACCAAAGCGAGGGATAGAGCAATAAGTGACATGTTAGTCCATTGCCACAAAGTGATCTATCCCCTGCTCTGTATTCCGCAGTCCAAATATCAAAGTCCGACTCCAAGTCTAAATGCTATATGCAAATCACTACTTGCTCATCTGTATTCTGCAAAGTCCGAGCCCAAAGACCAAGTGTAAATGCTTTATTCAAATACTACTTGAAGTAAACTTTTATCAATACTTCAACCTGGTTTATCATTTTTAAAATCTCTACAAAACCACTTCTTGTTATATTTCTTTCCTTTGTCAAATAATCCCTTACTAAGTTGGTCGTCTTTTAAAATATAAAAAAAAACGCAACGTTCCTTCTTCTTTTTGTCATGTAACGCTCTAACTCCCCTGAAGTCTTCTTCGAGTAGTTTAAATGTTAATACATAACAGAAGTTTGCGTTGATAATTTTTATTGGGAGAAGTGCATAGAACAAGGTAGCAGTGATGTTTACTGAGAGCAATGAGGTTCGACTTGCCAAGTAGAAGGTGAAAAGCAGAATGAGCCAACCGAGGAATACTATACTCAGTATATAATACCCTAGTTACGTGTGATATTGGTAGGGGTAACCAGGCATCACATGATCAACTCTTTCCTCATGGTCAAATACTTGGAAAAAACATACTGGTGATCACTCTTTACTACATGTTGAGAATTCTACAAATTCTATGTGAGTCAAGGTCACCAAAAAATATAACAAATTTTTACCTCCAAACACTCATGGCAAGCCAAAGGTGTTTGGAGGTGTTTGATGTTTATTTGTTAAAGTTTTTTCAACTATTCTCCACGTTTAAGGACATGATTTGATGAACAATTTGCACTATGTGAGGAGTATTTACAAGTTAAGCTGATTTTCAGGTTAACCTAACAACCGTTATTATTATACAGGGTGTCTCACGTAAGGTGTCTCAAATCGATTACAGATCAACAGTTTGTCCTACAATCTTGAAATAAAATCATTCCCCACTAAATTGACCCCAAGGAATAATTTAAAAATATTTTTAACGTTGTATAAATACAGGGTGTCCCAAAAACTGGGGGTCACAGGTTCGAATCTCAGAAATTTCAAATACAAACATATGTCATATTATACATCATTAGAAAGGTCTATTTAATACAAACATTTTGGTAGAAACAGAATTTTGTTATCTTTATTCGTTTCAAAATGGCGTCCATTTTTGTAGCCAAAATCAAAATTAGCGGAATACCCTGTAATTCTTTTATTATTTGTAATAAATGACTTCTGATTCAAAATACTTATTTGAAATAAGCTAAGCTTTACAATGATATGTCACAAGAAAAAATTTATAAAAAAACTAAAATTTCAAAAATTTAATATTTTTGAAAATTTTTACATAAACAAAACTCAAAAATTTTAAATACAAACACATGTATTTTTGTACATCATATTAAAGCTCTCGTTAAACTGAACAACTTTGCAATTTACACTAATGCCATATCTCTTTTGGTTTTGTAGTAATAACGTAAAAATGTCATTTTCCCATTTAACTTGCATGTTAATTTAATGGTATGGCAACAATGGAAGAAGGGCTGCCATACTATCATGTCCTGATAGTATCATGTCCTGGAGGCGCAGCCGAGTTTTTAAAAACGATTAAGCACCAAAAAGACACTTTTGCTCCGAGTGATGAACAACGTTTTTTATCATAATGCAGAATTAGACTTTTGATCGTTAAAAATATTAACTATTAAGTTGTATTTTCGAGGTTATATTTACAAAGTAAGTAATATGCAGTGTTTACATTTCTGTTATGTACAAACAATGCTCTTTATAACGTTTGAATTTCAAAATTCTGCTCCTCAACATTAATAAATCAATAATAATATACTTAGCAAACAGCTGACTTTTTAGTACTAGGACCTAAAAAATTCTCCAGATGATTTAGTGGGAAATGATTTTATTTCAAGATTGTAGGACAAACTGTTGATCTGTAATCGATTTGAGACACCTTACGTGAGACACCCTGTATACCAAATAACTGGTAACAAATTTGGTATGAACAGTTATATAGGTCAAGTTCATCCGACATTAATTCTTTACCCCCCAACCTCCGTAAGGGATTGTGGGTCTTAAAGGTTACCCTCGCTGTAACCTCCTAAGAGGCACAACTAGGGCAACAGCAAACATCTATCCCAGATAGCACAAAAACGTAAAAATCACGTGAAATTCACGTTTTCTTTTTACATTTTTCACGTTATTATTACGTAAAAAAGATGTAAATTACATGTAAAATTCACGTTTTTTTCACGTGAAAATGTCGTGAAGAGGTCACTAAATTTCACGTGAAAAAAACGTGAAAAAAAGACGTGAAAATGACGTTTTTGTTTCACTTAATTTTTACCTTTTTAACTTATGTTTTACTGAACATTTTACAATTTTTTCAGCAAAATTTGTAAATGAATGCTTTTTTTCTAACCATTACATTTAAAAAAAGTAAATAAATTAATTGAAACACTTTTGTGGGATTTTTTGACACATTTTATTTGTTTGAAACTAGACGTTTCACCTGCACTTTGGCCGGTTTCATCAGTAGTATTAGGTTAACAAAATGTAAACAATTAATTTTGAAATTACATCCAATATTTGACATGTGATATAAAAATTCAAATAAAATCAAATAAACACTGCTCAAACCAATCATAGTATGGAATTTGATAAAGCCATGTTGATTACCCGAGAAGAAAACTATGGAAAAAGAAAAATAAAAGAAGCAATAGAAATAAAAAGAAATGAAAAAAACATAAACAGGGAGGATGGGTACAAACTGAGTGATACGTGGCTCCCAGTTATAAGGAAATAGAGGTTGCAAATCAGTATGAATCGTTATAAAGCCTGAAATATGTATATTCAAAAAAATTTTAGTACTCAATGATATTTTTATATATAATTTTACAACTTATTTATTTTGTTTTTTATACACCTGATTTTATTTGAATTTTTATATCACATGTCAACTATTGGATGTAATTTCAAAATTAATTGTTTACATTTTGTTAACCTAATACTACTGATGAAACCGGCCAAAGTGCAGGTGAAACGTCTAGTTTCAAACAAATAAAATGTGTCAAAAAATCCCACAAAAGTGTTTCAATTAATTTAAATAAATGACACATGAAAGTTTAAGGGAAAGTAAATAAAGTCGATCAAAAATTTTCCACCTTCACTCGGATTTGAACCCACAACCTTTCTGTCAGTGTCCTAGCGCCTTAACCCTCTCAGCCACTTCTGCTGTACCTCATGAGGATTTAAATTACTATTTATACATTTAATACTCAACCTTTCTTGTACTTGAGCAAGTCAAAATTAAAACTCTGGTCCAATTTGAAATAACTCTGTGTTTGTAAATAATACTCGTAATTATTTTTAATCTTTAACAACTATATTTACTATTGCGTATTAAATATTTAAAGTGTTATTAAAATTTGTATAACTAACGCATGAAATTACATCCTTTTGGAATAATGTAAAGGCTAACAAATATAGTTATAAATTGTTTGATACCACAAATTGAAATTCAAATTGTTATTTCGAAAGCTATAATTTGACAATATCTCTACATAAGTAAATCTGATACTTTGACAGTCAAATAAAATTATCAATAACTAAAAGTAAAATAAAATATGAAAATTTTTTTAATTATTTTTTTTTTAAATATACATTTTTTACATAACTTTTAAATGCAAAAATACCTACTCTCTCGTTTACCCGTTTTTTAGATTTAAATTTTGCCACATAATTTGTACATGAGAAATATTCTATTATTCGCCTTTTTCTCATTTGACATTTTTCACATAATTTTCACGTTAAAATGATATTTATTTTTCATTAGTTTTTGACATTTACATTTTTTAACGTAATTTTGACGTGAAAAAAATATTCTTCTTTTCACCTTTTTTTCACGTTCACATAATTTTGACGTGAAAAAAATATTCTTCGTTTCACCTTTTTTTCACATTCACATTTTTCACGTAATTTTGACGTAAAAAAATATTCTTCTTTTCACCTTTTTTTCACGTTCACATTTTTCACGTAATTTTGACGTGAAAAAAATATTCTTCGTTTCACCTTTTTTTCACATTCACATTTTTCACGTAATTTTGACGTGAAAAAAATATTCTTCTTTTCACCTTTTTTTCACTTTCACATTTTTCACGTAATTTTGATGTGAAAAATATATTCTCATTTTCACCTTTTTTCACATTTACATTTTTCACGTAATTTTCACGTGAAAAAAATATTCTTCTATTCACTTTTACATAATTTTTACATTTTTCACGTGAAAAAAACGTGATTTTCACATTTTGTGCTGACTGGGATAAGTATCGGTAGGTTATGGCTAAATAAAACATGCCTTAAAAACTTTCCACACATATGAGACTTATGTGGAACTTTTACAAGTTTAATTTAGTTCAAGGTCATCAATGTGATAATAGTAGTTTTCATCACTAGGAGCAAAAGTGGGTCTTTTTGGTGCGCAATCGTGTTTTAAAAACGAGGCGCAGCCGAGTTTTTAAAAACGATTAAGCACCAAAAAGACACTTTTGCTCCGAGTGATGAACAACGTTTTTTATCATAATGCAGAATTAGACTTTTGATCGTTAAAAATATTAACTATTAAGTTGTATTTTCGAGGTTATATTTACAAAGTAAGTAATATGCAGTGTTTACATTTCTGTTATTTACAAACAATGCTCTTTATAACGTTTGAATTTCAAAATTCTGCTCCTCAACATTAATAAATCAATAATAATATACTTAGCAAACAGCTGACTTTTCAGTACTAGGACCTAAAAAATTCTCCAGATGATTTTTCAGTCCTAGGACAATAAAGAATCGGTTTTGGTACTATTGAGAGAACAAAAAACAGGCTGATTTCGTGCAGAATGATAAAAAAAAAAAAATAGCGGCCCCCACAAAATAGCGGTAGCAAGCCACGAGTGTTAGGGGGCCTTTGGGACTTCAAAATGCAAAAAGCTATCAAATATTTTTTTACAGTACTTCATTTACTGTTTCCAGAAGGGAAACCAAAAAAGGGGTTACCTGAAGGGTAACCCCGAGGCAGGCTTTACTGAGTACAAAGAGTGTGACGCCTTCATTCGGGTACCGGTCATCAGTGTCTGCTCCGACCCCTTGTGCTTCGGTGGTTCCCCAACGGGCGGAACCCGAGAGGCGGTCCCCGCAGCGCTGTCTGCGCATCCGTCCCTACAGACAACGTAAAGGTCATACTACACTATATACACGTGGTCATACTATACTATTGAAGCAAAATATTTTAAACAGAGCAATACAAACTCCGTCCCTAACACTTAAACTTGTACTGTCGGTCGGGGAAGTACTGCTAAGAGACTGAGGCCCAGGACCTGAGCGGCTTTGACTATAGTAAGGTTCATGAAAATAGTCCGAGGAAATTTTAACAGTTGTGTCCTCCCTCGCCCCCTCTCACCCTGCAATTTTGTCTTTTTTGGTTATGTTTAACACATGTAATATTGTATAAAAATATGTTTCTAGATAGAATTGACAACAATGCATTAAATCTCATCGGATTATTTTTGTGAACTTTACTATAGATTTGGCTTTGCACATGTTTCTGGAGGCCACCCATAACGATTGTTAATTGACAGGAAGCGTGACGGCAAAGTCGAGCGGTGTAGTTCAACACGCACGTGCCTGCCCCGCTACGACTGTGTGTATCAACAAACCGCAGATGTTCTTGACAGGAGACATGTCAGCTAGGTTGACGCTGCGACTTCGCACTCCACCGCTACACATCGGCAACTCTTGTATGTTTTATTTTTTAATTCATATATATACAGCCCCATGTGGAACTGACTCACTCACTGACTGACTCATCTATCAAAATTCTAAACCACTTCCGGGTTAGCTAGAAATGTGAGTTTTGGCATGCGGGTGGCTTAAGGTCTGATACCCCCGGGAAAAGTCTAAAACCCGACAATTTTTCATTTCAACCCCCCCAAAAAAATAGCAAAGGGTGGAAACCGGTAACCCCGAAATGTAAGGTTTTACTATTTTCGCTGTAACTTTTGAACGAGAGGTCCTACCTCAAATCTGAGGGAAAATCGTTAGTTGGGAATTAGACGCTCTACAAGATTGGTCCTATGAAATTTTGCCGTATCTCACCCCCTTCACCCTTAAAAAGGGGCTTACTTTCAAAATTTCTAAAATTTTTCGAAACAATTACGCTATTTTTATATCTTTATTTGCTATTATGTAACATATATGCATCGATTTCTGTTTATATTATGACCTCAACAGGTTCTTTCTATATTAGTAGCTATTTGCCTATTTTAATCGAAGATTAGTCCAAAAAAAGTGGTAAAATCACAAAATTATTTAAATTTTTTCATGTAATGTGTTAGTAATTCACTTTAACCTGGCAAATATATTGCTATTTCGATATATAATTTGCCATTACTATATACTATTATAGACGCTTTACCAGTTTTGCCCTGCGACATTTTGTCGTATCTCACCCCCTTCACCCTTAAAAGGGGGCGTACTTTCAAAATTCAGAATAATCTTTACGCAAAAATTGCGCTATTTTGTTATTTTTATTTACTATTATGTAACATATATGCATGAATTTATATTTATGTTATGACCACAACAGGTTCTTTCTATATTAGTAGCCATTTGCCTATTTTAATTTAAGATTAGTCCAAAAAAGTGGTAATATCACAAAATTATTGATATTTTTTCATGTAATGTGTTAGTAATTCACTTTAACCTGGCAAATATATTGCTATTCGATATATAATTTGCCATTACTATATACTATTATAGACGCTCTACAAGTTTGGTCCTGCGACATTTTGGCGTATCTCACCCCCTTCCCCCTAAAAAAGGCGCGTACTTTCACAATTTCTAAATTTTTTCATAAAAATGTGATTAACAAAATTTTTTATTCACCATTATGAAACACAGATGCCTGAAACTTTGTACATATTATATATCCAACTAGTTTTACTATGATAGCAGCAGCTGGTCAATTTGAATCATAGATAAGTCCCAAAAAAATGAAAAATCACGTATTTATTAACATTTTTTCATTTTATAAGTCTTACTATAGAAGCATTTATTGGCCAATTTCAGTCTAAGATTGTAAAAAATACGAAATTATCAACATATTTTCATTCATAGTTTTTTTGTGAATTTGTTTGACCCGGTAAAAGTACTGCCAAACTGATATATGTTTTGTCAGGATTATTTTATTTTTAGATGTTCTACAAGCCCGGAGCTTTGAGATTTTGTAGCTTCTCTCACCCTTCACCCTTAAAAAGGGGGATTACTTTAAAAATTTCAATTTTAATTTTTACCTTTGGATTAATTCCATCTTATTATGATATGACGGTTTTTTTATACTTTAAGTTTGAACAATCAACCTTTTGGTAATAGGAAATAAACTTGATGTTTTATCAAAAGTATCTTGAAATGAACTACATTTTTGGACTTAACATTTTGACGAATCTGAAGCAATTCTCAAGGTCGATCTAAACGATTTAAATTGTGGTTGGTAACCCGTAAGACTTTATAAATTTTGAACGAATTAGGAGATTTTATAAAATATTTTTAAAACCCCCCACCACAGATGATTCCTCTTGAGTTTTAATTTCCAAACTGATGGTAATATGTAAGAAGCGGGTGTTTTAAGAGACATACTTTGACACCAGCAAAAATTTAAACATGAAACATATTGGCGTATCTCTAGCTGCTTAGACTATCTTAGCGTGCTTAGCTTCGCTATATGTTTGATATTAAGTTAAAAACTTAAATTAATCAGAGAGAACTAGAGAACTATAAAGGGGGCATGGGGGCGGAGCCCCCATCGAGCCGTAGGCGAGAATTCTTACATAATATTTACATAAATAATTATTATTATTTCACAACTCAAATTTTTAAACTATTTAATGAGAAGGGGTATTAAAACCGATTCATAGGAGATTATCAAAGCTTTTTTACTATTGATTGTGAATTGTGTGTATTAAACGGTTTGGTTACTGTCTTGGCTGTCCAGTTCTGTAGAACTAAAATATTTCAAAGCTGACTTTTTATTCATTCAAACTAGGGGGCAACTCCTAATGGGGCATGGGGGCGGAGCCCCCATTGAGCCGTAGGCGAGTCTATAATATATACAGCCCCATGTGTAACTGACTCACTGACTCACTCACTTATATGGGATACGAATTTCTGACGTAACTATTAAAGATAGAGACTTGAAATTTGGCATACGTCTAGCCTGAACGGCCAATGCTAAGTGTAAAATCTTAAACTTGCAAATTTTTAGTTTTAACCTACTAAAAAAAATTCAAAATGGCGGATTTCCGAAATTGTAATTCTACTTTTGGGCTCTAGCGGCCAAACGCCTCTTCCTATCTAAAATCTGAGGACAATACTACGACTTATATGGGATACGAATTTCTGACATAACTATTTAAGCTAGAGACTTGAAATTTGGCATACGTCTAGCCTGAATGGTCAGTGATAAGGATAAAATCTTAAACTTGCAAATTTGTAGTTTTAACCTACTAGAAAAATTCAAAATGGCGGACTTCCGAAATTATAATTTTAGTTTTTTGGCTCTAGCGGCCAAACGCTTCGACCTATCTAAAATCTGAGAACAATACTACGATAGGGAATTTAATTTTCTACAATTTTGGTCCTTTAACTTTTTATCGTATCTCGCACCGTTAAGCCTCCAGAGCGTTTTTAATGAAATGCTGTTTTCGGTTTTCGGGCTCTAGTGACTAAACGGATAGTCGTAAAATATTTTGTAAGGTTTGTTTTGATAGATCGTTTTAATATCTACAATTTTGCTCCTTATATATTTTGCCGTATCCCTACTCGTTTACTCACAAAATTCATTTTTCACTTTTTCCGGATTTTCTGAACATAAGTAGTGGGAAAATACCGGTTCTGGGACACTAGAGAAATCGTAATTTTAGTATTTAGTGGGAAAATACCGGTTCTGGGACACTAGAGAAATCGTAATTTTAGTATTTAAGCTTTAGCTGCCAAATGTATCTCTTCTCGTTTACATACAAAATACATTTTTCACTTTTCCGGATTTTGTGAACGTAAGTAGTGGGAAAATACCGGTTCTGGTCCACTAGAGAAATCGTAATTTTAGTATTTCAGCTCTAGCGGCATAACGGTTAGTCTTATCTGAAATCTGAGGGCAATATTAGGATATGGAATTGGATTATCTACAATTTTGGTCCTTTGACTTTTTGTCGTACATCGCACGGTTAACCCTCCAAACTGATTTTTGTGAAATATTTAGATTTCAGGCTCTAGCGACTAAATGGTTTGTCCTACAAAATGTTTAAATGACAACTTTTATAGGTCTTTTTAATATCTACAATTTTGATTCTAACATACTTTGCCGTATCTCTTCCCGTTTACTCTCAAAATACATTTTTCACGTTTTCTAATTTTGGGAGCATTAGTAGAGGTAAATAGTGGGTTCTGGTCCAATAGAGAAATCGTAATTTTAGTCCGGATGGGCTAGAACTTGAAATTCGGTACACACGTAGTTTGTATGGTCAATACATAGGGAAAATCCCCAAACATAGAATTTTCAAATTTTAACCCCCTCAAAAAATGTTTTTTTTTTTTTTTACGGTAAAATCTACACTATGTAAGGCTTTTCTAAATACGCTGTAACGAGAGGTCCTATCTCGAATCTGAGGGAAAATTCATAGTCAGGAATTAGACGTTCTACAAGTTTAGTCCTGTGAAATTTTGCCTTATCTCACTCCCTTCACCCTTAAAAAGGAACTTACTTTTAAAATTTCCAAATTTTTTCACAAAATCTCGCTATTTTAAAATTTTTTATTTACTATTATAGCACACGGATGCTTGAGCTTTAGTAGATTGTGATCTCAACTAGGTCTTACCATAGCGGCAGCCATTGACCAATTTCAATTATAATTAAGCTTAAAAAATTTTTTAACACAAATTTCTTAAAACTTTTTGTGTAAAGTGTTGTAAATTACTTTATTCTGCCAAATATACTTCAATAATGATATTTGTTTTGTTAGTATTATATTCTACTTTTGACTTTCTACAAGTTCGGTCCTATCCAATTTTGCCGTATCTCACCTTCTTCACCCGTAAAGAGGGGCGTACTTTCACAATATCGTAATTCTTTCACCAAAATTGCTCTATTTCAATATTTATCGTTTACTTTTATGACACATGCATGCCTCAAATTTTGTGTATACTATGAATATATCTATTTCTTACTATAGAATCAGCCATTTGCCGATTTCAATCCAAGATTAGTAAAAAAACTGAAAACACTAAATTATTAACCTTTTTTAAGTACCGTTTTTGGCGATTTTGTTGAACCCGGTAAATATACGGCCATACCGATATATATTCGGTCAGCATTATATTCTTTTTAGATGCTCTATAATGTGGGCCCTTAAGATTTTTAGCATTTCGCTCTCTTCGCCCCATAAAGGGGCGTATTTTCAATATTCTTTCACAAAAATTATTTAAATATTTTCTATTTACTGTTATGATATTTAGATGAATGAAATTTAACTCCACAAACATACCCTGAGCATTTTATATAAAATATAAAACAAAAGTATCAATTTAAACTTTAAATATCAAGAGAATATCTTAAATGCTTTAGATTTCCTGAACTATTAGTCAGAGAAGATAAGTATAGAGTTGGAGTGGAGGACTCAACTAGCCTGTTCAGTTCTTAAGACTTGGAACAATTAACAAATTCGGGGCAACCCTCAAAGGGGGCATGGGGGCGGAGCCCCATCGAGCCGTAGGCGAGTCTTTTCTATTATGTTTTTAAAGACTGTTGTGATTTAATAATCTTTTTTACACTATATAACACCGTAATAGAAATACTTGTTCCTTTTTACATCCCCAATTTAAACAGTTAAAATTAAAAAATATACAATTAAAATTCTAACGATAAATAAACAGAGGCGGATTTAGAAATTTGCTGCCCCTGGGCTAATCAAAAAGTGCCGCCCCCTCCCCCCACGCAATGTCCTAATTTATATCCACTCTTATTGTCCCAATTTCCATGCTATTTCGACGACTCGGGACACAAAAAGCCAAACTAGTGATCTGAGCCCGACGACGACGGACGTTACCGTTTGTGTTTCAACGTTACGTGTTTCAAAACTAACCACTTAAGATAGAGATTGACTCTTAACTTTTTCTAAAAGTAGAAAGACGGATCTCGTCTTCTCTGATTTTAGAGTTTCTACATAAAATTTTTAATTTCGGTTATAACTGTCTAAAATCATCTGTTTTTTTTTTTTTTTTTTTTTTTTTTTTTTTTTTTTTTTTCTAGTGGCAAGTTTATAGATGCAGAGGTTTACGGAAATCGTGTTTTAAAACTAACCAATTAAGATAGAGATTGGCTCTTAACTTTTTCTAAAAGTAAAAAAACGGATCTCGTCGGCTCTGTTTTAGAATTTTTAAATAAAATTTCTAATTTCAGCTATAACAACTGTCTAAAATCATCTGTTTTTCTCGATTTTTAACTGAAGTTTTCTAGAAACTACCAAAGCGAGATTGCCAAAGTGTAACAAAGGAAATTTAGCACCGTTATTCCTCTTTAATATGACACGTTAGTTATAGCTCTATGCTGCATTTAGCTGAAGATAACAGGATTCTAAAACAAAACCTTGCATTGAGAAAAACAAACTATTTTGGACAGTTTTAGCTGAAATTAGAAATCTTATTTTAAAATTCTAAACCCAGAGCCGATGAGATCCTTTTTTTTACTTTTAGAAAAAGTTAAAAGCCAATCTCTATCTTAATTGGTTAGTTTTAAACCACGATTCCCGTAAACTTCTGCACCGGCATCTATAAAGCTTGCCAGTAGAGAAAAACAGATGATTAATTCTAAAACCAGAGAAGACGAGATCCTTCTTTCTACTTTTAGAAAAAGTTTAGAGTCAATCTGTATCATAATGAGTTAATTTTAAAACACGATTCCCGTAAACCTCTGTATCCATAAAAATCGCCTAGCGCTACGCGCGGCCGCGGCCGCGAGGCGGCATGGTGGCGGATGGTTCCTTTGTGCCGACGGACGCACGGGTCAGAAATCAGAAATCAGAATCTTTATTGTCATTAGACATACAAAAATATGTATTGACAATCGTCCAATAGTTATAATTATTACATAATTAAATACATTTCAATTTAAGACTATACAATGTAGGCTATAGTGAAACTTAAAACTAAAACAAGAATCATTGAGCTGACATCAAAACAAAAAGAGCTTACAATTTGTGAACATTCCAATTTATGTTGAAAAAATCATCAGTTTTATATAAACATTCACCTATTAATATTTGCTTTAGTCTTAGTTTAAAACTGTCATGAGACAAGGTCTTAAAAGCTTGTGGAACAGAATTGTACAACTTGATTGCTATGTAATACCAATTTTTTTGTGAACTACTATATCTATATTGCTGAATTCTTAAACTATTTTTATTTCTGGTATCATGAGTATGAAAATCTGCATTTGTTTGAAATTGATCAATACTTTTATGGACATAAGAAAGTACATTAAACACATAAAGAGAATAAAAAGTTAAAACACCTAATTTGACAAACAATGGTTTACAAGAAACTAAATTTTTTACACCACATATCAACCTAATGGCTTTTTTCTGTAAAATGAATACTTTATTACAATTGGAACTAGATCCCCAGAGTATAATTCCGTATGACAAAAAACTCTGGATCTGAGCATAATAGACAGTTAACAAAATATTCTTATCAACCACAACACTTAGTCGTCTTAACATGTATAAACCTTTTGCCATTTTCTTTCGTACCGATTCAACATGTGGATACCAAGATAAATTACTGTCCAATGTCATTCCAAGAAATTTTAATTCACTATGAATTAAAGAGTTGGTTTCAACAATAGTTCTAGAATAGGTGAAAGATATGTCACAAATTTTTTCTACATTAAGTGATAAATTATTGGCAGCACACCAGTCCTGTATAGTACTTAAACTTGCCTCAAGTTTGTTTTGAACACCATCTTTGGTATGACAGCTTACAGTTAAACCCAAGTCATCAGCAAACAAGAAACCATTTATTACATTTTTTTCTACATTACTTCAATATAAATATTGAAAAGTATAGGGCCTAGGATCGAGCCCTGAGGCACACCATATTCAACAAGCCTTCCATTAGAAAAATATCCATTATGGAATACAAACTGCTTTCTATTAGAGAGATAAGAAATAATTAGTTTGGTTGAATTTGAGTTAAAGCCATAGTGACCAAGTTTCTTACACAATATACTATGATTAACAGTGTCAAAAGCCTTAGACATATCAAAGGACCTAAAACAAACAGAATTACCATCTTCTAAATTGTTAACTACTTTATCAACCAACTTCATGACAGCATTACAAGTACTTCTGCCCGGCCGATAGCCAAACTGATTATCTGTGAATATATTATTTTTCTCAAAATGCAAAGCTATCTGGTCATGTAGCAGTGACTCAAAAATCTTTGAAACGACAGGCACTATTGATATTGGCCTGTAGTTGTTCTCAACTTGTCTTGTTGAGTCTTGTTGTCGTGTTGAGTTGATTTGTCGCTACCGTGACAAATCAACATAGTGCTGAGTGCTCCCAGCTCCCCTATAAAACTCTTGAATGACGCCTTGCTCTAAGGTATTACGACATCGCTTAGAAAATAGTCACTTTCGGTTCTAAAATTTTCTGTAGGCTATAATTCTTCCAAAAATGTCCTGCCTCCAAAAATTTGGGTTTTATAATTTGAGGCCTAAAAAATTGCCATTTTTCAAAATTTGCCGCCCACCCGAATTCTGCCGCCCTGGGCTATAGCCCATTTAGCCCATATGTAAATACTCCCCTGTAAATAAATCAGGCTGAAAATTATTTTATAATATAAGTTTCATTTATATTATTTACTGTCTCTTCTTTTGTTTTGATCTGGAAAACAAGCCTACGAGACATTGTCTGTTGGGAAATCATCACATTAATTCATATAGTGGTTTGACAAAACAAAAATACAAAAATAATAATTCTAACTATACATCCTTGGGGACCTCGTTTATTTTTCATAAAACTGCTGCGATGTTTAATCTTTTTTGTGAGTTTTTGTCTCGTATTTTTCAACACTCAATAATACTTTGACATCTTAACGCGGCCGCCCCAAGGTCACTTGGGACATAGGTGGAACGGGCTTTCGTTTATTTCTTAACTATAAATATCCAAGGTCATCTGTACGGCAACATATAGAAACGTCTTTAGAGATTTTTCACTCCCCAGGGTCATTTGATTCCCCCACCACTTTACTAACACCACTTTCATGTAGCTAAGATACGCGAACGCGGAGCCGAACAATCAGTCGCTCGGCGACTGTCGTGAAGTGCGCATCGGTGTGAAATGAAATGAAATGTCCTTTATTGTCACAAAACGTTTTACAAAATTTCCAGCTCAGCTGGTAAAAAAGGTGTCATTGTCAAAAAAATAAAATTAAAATAATTGCCTAAATATACACATATATACATGGTGCACAAAGAACACATATATACATATACACAAAAAAAGCTCAACGAGTAACATTTTCGTCTAAGTATTCATTTAAGTTACGGAATAATATCTTTTTTCCAGAAGGTACAATTTTAATTGGTTTTTGAAGTTTGATACATTTTCTATTTCTTTCAATGCGGCAGGCAGGTTGTTATAAAGTCTTAAACCCATATAATAGGGGGATCTTTCAAAAAGATTAAGACGATGCCTTGGGTACTGAAAATTGTTCCTAAAACGTGTGGGGTAATTGTGAATAAATTGGTTTGCATTAAAGGACTGATAATTATTTTTTACAAGCATCAACATTTTAAATGTATAAACACAAGGCATTGTTAGTAATTCATATTTTTCAAAAAGAGGTTTACATGATGTCCTTTTGGGAGCAAAAGCCGTTATCCTCAGATATTTTTTTTGAATTTTGAAAACTGATAATGCGTCTGAACTAGACCCCCATAGTTCGATGCCATATTGCAATATAGAATAAAACATGGCATAATATACCATAAGCTTAGTTTTTGAGTCAGTTATATTTCTTAAAACAAGCATTTGGAAACAGCATGTATTTAATTTTTTAATTACCATGTCAATATGAGGTTTCCATGTTAAATTTTTATCAATATTTAAACCAAGAAATTTGGTATATTCAACGAAAGATAACATATTATTCTCATGAAAAAAAATCAAAATTTATATTTTCCTTATTCTGAAGTGTTTGAAACTTTATGAGTTCTGTCTTCGAGCTATTTAGTTTTAAACCATTTGCAGAAAACCAATTTGAAAGTTCTTCAAGTGACTGACTGATCACCACTTTTAAATTTTCAAAATTTTTTGCCTGAACTACTGCTGTTGTATCATCAGCATATAATATAAGATTGGAAGATACGCTTTTAGGTACATCATTTATAAATATTAAAAATAATAGAGGGCCCAAAATTGAACCTTGAGGCACCCCACAGTTTATGTTTTGCCACTCTGAAATATATTTATTTCCGTTTTTCTGAATTATAGTTCGTTGTTGTCTATTTGTTATGAAAGATAAAACCCAAGACATGGCCATATTTGAAAAATTATAATGTTTAAGTTTGTTTAGTAAAATGTCATAATTGACACAGTCTAAAGCCTTGGATAGATCACAAAACACAGCTGCTGTGCTCCGCGATCCATCCAAGCCCTCTGACACCTGATTTATGAAGTCAGAGACGGCTAATGTAGTGCTTTTACCAGATCGAAAACCGAATTGCTGATCAATGAATATAGAATTTCTTTCAAAAAATAAATATATTTGATTATAAGCAATCTTTTCAAATATTTTGGAAAAAAGAAGGCAATATCGATACTGGTCGATAGTTGTCCGGATCCTCCATTGAACCTTTTTTAAAAAGAGGTCTTAGCTCAGCATATTTTAATTGGCTGGGAAAAATTCCTTCATTGAAACATTGATTAATTATGAACATAAAGGTGCCGAAATCAAATCAACTGTTTTCTTGATTACTTTAATGGGAATATCATCCCAACCCAAGGATAATAGAATTCTTATTTAATAGCCTTGATCCCAACCTACCGATTTTTTGTTTTTTAATTTTTTGATTGTTTTTTTAACTTCTGAAATTGTAATAGAACTGAATTTAAATTCTGGTATATTAGTATTAATTTTCTTTGCTAATTTGGTTGCAATGTCTACACAAGGACTACATTTAATATCATTTGAAACATTAAAAAATTTGCCATTGAAAAAATTTGCTATAATTTGTCCGTTACTTAGTTTATTGACACTGACACACAAATCATAGTAGTGGCAATGTAGGGCTGCTGGCTCAGGTCAATGACCCCTGAGGAATGCTGACGTCACCAAGGTCACTGACGTCATGAATGACGTCATCGGTGACGTCATCTATGACGTCATATCTATGACGTCATAGGTATGACGTAATAGAAATGACGTCATGACGACGTCATCAACGCTGACGTCACCATAATGACGTCATTGACGTAATTAAGGTCAAGGTCACGTGGAAAGACAAAAAAATTTTTCTTTGCACTCTTGTGGTTCCTAGTATTCGGCTGTGGAGTGAAAATCCACGAGAAACCACAAAAGTGCAAAGAAAAATTTATTTTCCCAGCGACCAGACCGAAAAACCTACCAAATGTGACGTAAGGCATTCCTCAGAGGCCATTGACCTGAACCCTAGCAACCCCACTCTTAAAACTAAAAAAATAAATAATTTTTATTTCCACTTACCCACTGGAGAAACCAGAAGCCCAACTGGGAACAAAATTGCGAACAGCCGACGGTGGTGGTGTCATCACCGCGCGGGAGCCGGACGCCGACTGACCGGACAGCACCGCGCCGTCCGGGTACCAGACCGCGTGGTGGGGGTTAAGTGGTCAGATGCGAAAAAATACAAAAAAAAATTATTTTTTTCCAACAACTCATCCGAGTTTGTTCTTTTGCTGGACCTCCGTTACTTGGAGTGGAAATATTTGTTAAGAAAATAATTTTTTTTATTAATTTCTAAGTGACCTTGACACTTAGTCTGGAATTGGAGTCACCAGCGTTATTTTACTGGCAAAAGTTAGCTCGTCTAAAAGTTTTTGAAACATTTTATCATCCATAGTGATCTTGGTGTCCCTTGAGTAAAATTTTGGATTATTCCTAAGGCAGCGTTTCATTTTTGTCAAAGTGGAAGTCTTGGACACCCTAACAGAATTATTTTGCTTTGCCAGCAAAAATTTTACTCTTAATAATTTTTCTCGCAAAGTTTCAGCCATAGCTGTGTCTCACAGTAAGGTTAGTATAAAACTGAAAAACTCAGTCAATTGTAGCACCTAAGCTGGAAGTAGTGGGGGGAACAGGGCTGTAGTGGTGGGGGTAATGCGGTCTGGTGTTGCTATGTTTAGAAACAGTTTGCTGCGAACTGTCCAAGTATTAACACGTACTGTGTAGAAAAAATAACAGCGAGACTAGTATAAAATTTAAGTCCGAGAAAATACTTATTGTTAGGTTAATAAAGAGGTAGAGCTAAATGAAAAAAAAATTATTGTACAAGATGTGCATGGTTAAATTTTGCAGCTAAGTTCAAAATCCACCAGTGTGGAACAAAATTTAATCATGAGGTTAAAATATTTAAACACATCTGCGAAAATATTAGGAGGCTTGTAGAGCTAAATAAAAATTAATTTTGTAGCAAACAGGTAGCGATATATTTTTGCCAAGTCATATAATAAGAGGGAATGATGTAAAAATTGAAATTTTACTCACAGAAAGTCAGGTAGCGTTAAGGCGCAGCGTATACCATGCGTCGTGGGAGAAGGCTGCCGAGTAACTGACTTGTTTTTAGAGGCAAGACGGCAGACATGGGTTGGTTATATAAGTGTTATGTAATCCGCAAGCGATACCGGAGACAAAATTAAATTTGTTCCCAACCAACACTGACTGTAGGCTGAGCTGAGAGAGACAAAATAAAATGAAATGAAATATTATTCTATACTGCAACTGTCTTGGACCGAAAATATTCTAAGTCCCAAGACCCCTCCCCCCCCCTCGGCTCCGGACGAAAAGTGCGCCCCCCCCCCGGGGGAGGAGGAGGTGGCATAGCCCGAGGCGTTGCCATACCTTGACACGTGTTACATAATGAGATCCGGTTAGTAATGTATTCAGGTGTGGCTCTTGGAGATTGTCCAATGCCGCAAACAAGTACGTGTCGAGGTCTGCCTGTTTACGTAACCAGGTCCGGTTCCCCCACTCCTGACCGGCTCAGCTTCGGTTCTCTGAGGCTTAGCTTCCTCGCAGTTGCTTTCAAACACTTCAGCTGAGTGGTTGAAGCTCTGCCCTACAGGATTCGCAATGTAATGTTGGCGCCGCATTATATTGGGAATTCTTTTCTAGTCTAAGGCATGGCATGTGTAGTGTTAGGAAATAATTTTACTTTGTGCTTGCTGCTTGGTGCTCGGTGTTGGTTGTGATTTAGTGAAAGTGTTGTGCAGTGAAAAATATTTGTGTGTGCTAATATTTCCACAGGTTGGTGTTAGTCTAAGTCTTGTGTTTAGAAAAATAATTCTTTGTATTAATCTTCCACAGGTTGTCCCTAAAATTAGTTTTTATAAATTTTTGGCTTCCTTAGCCTATGTAAATAGTTATACTGTTAGGTTTGAGGCTTTGAAGCCTCCGTAAAATTAAATTTTTTTTCGAGGCTTAGCATGCCTCAAGAATTATTTTTTACCAACAATAGTATGACACTTAACGAGCCTGGGGGTTGGCCCCTGGGGATCCACCGTTAGGCCTTGTGCCAGCGGCGCTGCTGGACCTCATCACTCGTCACTGGCAACATACGGGTGGTTGGCATCCTTCAGCACGAAGTGTCGGCCCTGACACTGACCGGTACATTAGGCTTTATGTCAGTGCATTGCATTAGGCTTTATGTCAGTGTACTGGTTAAGATGGGGCCCAGGTCATGATTAGCATGACCTTATGATTCCCATTGGGAACCAAAATTATTTAGCATGTTTCCCTTGTGGAAACTCAAAATTAAGTAAAAATTTTTTATTTTTTGTAACATGAATCCCCCTATGTTTAAGTTTTGTGTTGTAAAATATTTCTTTGTACTAATCTTCCACAGGTTGTCCCTAAGAAAAAATATTTTCTAAATTCGTATATTGGAGGATTAGCCTCTGTAAATTGGCAGTTAAAGTGTTAGGTTTGAGGCTTAGAAGCCTCCGTAAAATAATTTCTTTTGGAGGCTTAGCATGCCTCAATAATTATTTTTTAACAACAGTAGTATGGTGCTTAACGAGCCTGGGGGTAGGCCCCTGGGGATCCACCCTTAGGTTTTCGGACCAAGGGCACTGCTGGACCCCATCACTCTAGATGGGTGGTTGGCATCCTTCAGCACGAAGCACCGGGTCCTGACACTGTCCGGTACGTTAGGCTTTATGTCAGTTTATCGGTTAAGATGGGGCCCAGGTCATGATTAGCATGACCTTATGATTCCCGTTAGGGGAACCAAAATTATTGTAGCATGTTTCCCTTATGGAAACTCAAAATTAAGTAAAATTATTTTTTTATTTTTCACCTCCCCCTAAGTTGTGAGATTCCCCCGAGGCCTTTGACCGCCGGCGGTCTTAGGCCTCGGGGGAATTTCTTTTTAATTCTTGGATGACCTTGACCTATATTTGTGTGTGAATAAAAAAATAAAATAATTTTTGTTCCACATGTAGTCACAGTCAGCCAACACTTGGCGGATTTTTGCCAAAGTCCTGAGAGCTCGCAGGACTTAGAGCGATATGCGTTAAAGTGTTGGTTGTCTGGGCAGTGGTAAAATATTTTATTTGATATTCACACATAAGTAAGGGTAGCAGCCATCCAAGAGTTAAAGTCCTAGGGGTAGGTGACCCCCCCCCCCGACTCCAGACGGGAAGTGAGCCCCCCCCCCCCGGAAATTTTTTTTTGGATTTTGACCTTGACCAAAAATATTTGCTCCGGACGAAAACTGCGCCCCCCCCCCGAAATTTTTTTTTTTTTTTGGATTTTGACCTTGACCAAAAATTTTTTGCTCCGGACGAAAACTGCGCCCCCCCTCCCCCCCCCCGAATTTTTTTTTTTTTTTTTATTTTGACCTTGACCAAAAATTTTTTGCTCCGGACGAAAACTGCGCCCCTCCCCCCGAAATTTTTTTTTTTTGGATTTTGACCTTGACCAAAAATTTTTTGCTCCGGACGAAAACTGCGCCCCCCCCCCCTTCCGAGGGGGAGGTGGAGGCCTCAGGTACTTTTCCATTGGCACGTTTGGCCACTTGGTTACATAAGTAGATCCGGGTATTACGTAACAGACTTGTTTGCCCCCACCACATAGTGTGCTGGAATATTCCAATGGGTCGCGAGCTGCTTCATTCTGCTTTCAGACTTGCAGCCTGCTAGCCGACTCTACACCGCTCTCGTGACCATGGGTGTTCGCATCAAGAATTATCCAACTGCCTCGCCTGCTGTGACCTCCGCTCCAATGCCGACCACTTCGCCTGCTGTGACCTCCGCTCCAATGCCTACCGCCTCGTCCCTTTCAATGCCGATTCTTGATGTTTCGCAGATTCCACTGCCGCCAACCACGACTGCTTCGCCTCAAAAAATTATTGTGGACCTGAGACCCGGCGCTTCCTCTACCATCACTGCCAGCACTACGCTTCGCACAATTTTGACCACGGTGACAGCTATGTGTACTGTGACAACACCAACAGTCACAACCGTGGCAAGTGGAAGTAGTGTGGATCCCGGCCTGGTAACCATCAATTTGGACTCGGACGAGGAAATCTTCGAGAAGCCGAAGGAACGGAGGTCACCTTCCAAGCCATCTACTCCTATCAAAAATTATTTTTCCACCTTTGATCCTATCTCTCCCGTCCATAGCCCTTCCAAACCCGAACTAAATTTAACTTCTTTCCCTTCCACTTCCAATGACCTTCAAGTGGAGCAACCCACAAACAATAAAGTAAGTAAAATTAATTCTGGTCTGAAAAAAACAGTAAAGAAGGCAGCGGCACCGAAACGCCAATGTAATTATGTTTGGATAACTGGAGCGAAAGTAAATCAAAAATGCACCAGGTGGGCTGTGAGCGGCGAGGAGTTGTGCCGCTATCACTTCGACCGCAAAACAGCATCCAATCGGAGCACTCTTGATTCATGTTCGCTTAACATTGCCCCTAAGAAAACCACACAGATTCCCAAGGTACGTTATCAAAGACTCTATGCTGGTGAAAAATATTTCTTTCGAGCACACGTTTGTGTGAAACCTCACCTGTTTTTGATGAGGCATAAAGACCAGAACGTTCATGTAAGGGTTGCTAAAAAATTCATTGTTCCTAGATTTATGACCAACAGAGGGTACTTGATACGTGTTAAAGTTTTAAACAAGCTGAGGACTGTGTGGCGTTTGCAGGAGTAATGCAATCAGTAAGACTGTTTGTTTAATTTTCTAAATTTTGTTTTCCAAACATTTCCTTTTTCCAAATTAAAGTTTATTAAATTTTGTTTTTCCAAATTATTTCTTCACCCTCTTGAAATAAGGGAGGGGGGTATTATATAAATGAGCTATTAAAAAAAAAAAAAAATAGTTCATTTATATAATATTTTAACCTGGGGATAATGTTTTTTTTCTTAAAAAAAAACATTATTCAGACACGTCCCAAACCAGTGTCCTGGATGGTGAAGAAAAAGTTATAGCAAAAAACTTTTTTGTATTAAACTGATGTTTAGCTTCAAGGTAAACCAGTCAATGATCATGTGACAACAGGGTTCCCCCACCATTACTGAACTCTTATACCCACTCACTAAGCTCATTCTGCCTTGAACGTTTCAATTTGTCAGACGTAATGTGCAGTATCAATCCGTTTGTTGGAGACCTGGAATTGCAGCGTTTACCATCGGGGCATGTATATGCTCCGATGCTGGTGGAATATAAAAATTATTGTTCACCTGAACAACAGGTGTCCCCAGAACCTGGACCTTCTAATGATGGTGAAGAAAACAGTATTTTGAGGAGTGAGTTGGTCAGAAATGTGTCCCCAGAACCTGGACCTTCCAATGATGGTGAAGAAACTAGTATTTTGAGGAGTGAGTTGGTCAAGGGTGAATTGGACAGAAATTTAAAAAGTAAATATATGAAACGGTTGGCGGATCAAAAGCGTAACTACAAGGAGCGAGCGGCAATGTTCCGTTTGCAGTTGTTAGTGCCTAAAATCAGCAAACGTTCCAGCAAGCTCGACACCCTGACAGCCGCTTCTGATTACATCTGCTTGTTGGAATCAAAAATTAAATTTCTTGAAAGACAACTGCAAAATAAAAATAATAATTCTGAATATCTAGTGATTCGAAGTCCTGAGCAGGTTGATGATGGTAATGAACAAATTTTAGGAATGTAAGTAATAAAATTTTTCATTTTGTGTGAATTGGACTTGAACACGGACTAGCTGTTTGGTATGTGGAAAAAACAGAACGGGGGATAGAGCACTCTGTGATACTGGAATAACATATCACTTAGTGCTCTATCCCCCGCTCACAGGGTAATTTTATTTGACCTTGACCCACTAAAAAAAGTGGTGGGGGTAATTTTAACCAAGCGTTGGGTTTTGAGGAGGTTGCTCAGTCTCAGTTTAGCGTAGCCAGGAGACACACACTTCGAGATGACTCCTTCCAGTCTTCAACAATTGTGTTTGGAAAAAATTTCTGATGAAACTGAATTGTTCCGTTATGTGGTGCATCAGTCTGGTGCACCACCAAAAATTAAAATTTTAATTAAGGAGTTTGATTTTGAAAGAAATGGTTACACCAATTATTTTGCGTATGTTTTTAGAAATGAAAATCTTAAGTTTTGCAAAGACTGTGGTTTTTTTGCGTGTGAGGACATGACAGAATTTGTAGAAAGCGGTGGCTACATGGTGATGACTGGAATTTCTAACCTAAAAAGAAATGAAATACCGCAAGAAAAGTGTGATATTTGTGCAGCTTATTTACACGACTGGCATACGTATAGCAGAAACCAGGTTGAGCCAAAAAGAAGTTTATTATTTCGTTGGCCAGGGGTAGCGCCTAGGTTTTAGGTGTAAAAACAAAATTTTACTTATGGTATTTAATGTATTACCTTGAAAAGTGGTGGGGGTAAGTTAATATATACGTAGTGGAAAGCATCTGTTGGATTTATTCTTTGCAGAGCACTTCAGCCAGCATCATCATGGTAAGCCATTGTGTGGAGTTTGTTCTGTTGGAGGAGGACCTGGTGGAGATAGTGGAGCTGATTGAAGATACAACCAGGAAAGGAACAATAGAAAATGTAAGATGTGAACCTCAGGACGAGAGGTCACAACAAATTGTACAAAAATTTATTTCCAATCAGTTAACTGACAAAACTACAAACTTTGAGTTCGTAAAGTATTTATTTGATAACAAAGTAAATGCAAAAATGGCAATATTTTTTAAGAAATGAAAAACTTATTAGTTTTTGTTATACGAGCTGGACTTGGACTTGGACTATGATATTTTGGTTAACGGATAACGTGGTGGTGGGGATAGTTTTTGTGTATATAATAGGGTTGTGAACAGCAAAGGTGAATATTCAATCACGATGCCTCCGAGGGACAACACCGTAGCAGCACACAAGAAAATTTTACTTATTTTGCCAGAAATTCCAATAGAAGTAGTTAACCAGGAGGAAGAGGAAGAAGAAGAAGAAGATGTAATGGAAGAAGAATTATCCGAAGATGAAGAGATGGAAGCAGGTGAAAATAATTTTGCAAACACTGATGGTGACAGCTTTGACATTGATTTGTATGCTGATGAAACATTGGAATCATCCGAAGAAGAGGACAATAAGGAAAACATCACTCCTCAAATAAGAGCAGTATTGGATAAAATGTCATTGTGCAAAAGACTTGTGATGTGTAGCAGAAAATTATTTTTTGATTGTAGTGACGAGGAGGACAGTAGTGATGAATATTCACCTTTGTAAAAAATATTATTTAGCATTTAAAAACCAAAAAAAAAATATAAAATGTTAAAAAGAAAAAAAAATAGAGCGGGGGATAGAGCAGCAGATGCTCTATCCTCCGCTCAAAATAATAATGTCCGATGACCTTGACCTACTTTTGTGAATTAATTGTGGTGGGGGAGAGCATTAGTGGTGGGGGAAACGTCATATATACGGGTAGTCAAGCCTCAGTCTCATTTGGTAAGAAAGAGGGAACGCTGGATAGGAGGTGATGGTAAGATTGACTTTATAGCAAATACTTTAACACTGCAATATGTTAACAGGTTGTCAATGGTTAGGAAATATTTTTATTTTTAGACTCGCTAGTTTGTTTAATCTTAAAACTTTAAATATATTTTCTTTTGGTCAAATGCTTTTGCCATACTTCCTACACGCTAACACTCATATAAAGTACAGGATTAAGCTGATCTCTCGGGGAAATACTATGTAGCCACCTCACATTGGTTGTCCGACTCGCATAGTATTGGTGATTTATACAACATAAAATTTTTTTTTCAATATGTTATATATCATCAATTCTTATTCGAGTCAGATAACCAATGTTAGGTGTCACATAAGTATTTCCCCGCGAGATCAGTCTTAATTCTGTACATTTTTTGAGTTTTGGCGTGTGGTAAGTGTGCTAAAAGCATTTGCTCAAACAAATATATTTAAAAGTTTTAATTTTAAACAAGCTGGATGGTAAAAAAATAAAAAAAATATTTAACTTTTGAACCTGTTTACATATTATTGAAAGTATTAGTTAGAAAGTCGATCTTACTACCATCTCTTATCCAGTGTTCCCTCTTTTTTACCATATCAAAGGTGACCTTGACCTATATTGATTCTAAATGAAAGTTTTATAAAGAATTTATTATATTTTTGTTCTGCGCATGCGCAGAAGGAGTTTTCCCAAGGTCACCCCCCACCACCCGTTATAAAAGGAGGTCGGCTAACCCAGCCTCTCATTATTGGATGAACCTTCGTGGAGTAAACATCCAAACGCTCTTGTGGTAAAAATGCTTCTTTGCCACATTTGTGGGGAATTTTTCCCTGATGAACATATTTTGCAAATCCATCTGGAATTGCATAAAGAAGAGGACAATGTGCAAGTAAGTGAACACGATTTGGACTCTATTGAAAAATTTTTATCAGAACATCACAGAAGACTGGACGATTGGGAAAGCGAGCTGCAGTTGCTGCAAAGGAGGAGGCCAACCGTCATTCAGTTTGGAGGCGCCGGAACATCAGGACTTGGAAGGAGACCTACAGCGGACATGGACACGGACACGGATTCGTCGGACTCGGACTCGGACATAAACATGGATTTGGATTCAGAATCTGAAGGTAATGGGATAACACAACTACGCACTATAGCATTGGAAGGACCTGTTGTCACACACTTTACAATAAATAATGTTCAATTGGAATTACAAAATTTTATTGACAGTGCAAAACTTTTAGTTAGTAAAACACTAAAGGAAGAGCTTAGAAGATTAAATTTTTTAAAATTTGGACTGGTATTAGACGCTATGTTCACAAACACTGATGGAGAAACATCACCAAGAGGATTTGTAACTAAAAACCGTACTTTAACTTTTGCATCCAATATTGATGATATAATTGTGGAGTGTTTGGAAGAGTTATTGACGAAGCTTCAAGAGCATGAAGGAAGGGGATCTGGCTGGACGCTAACATCAGTGGAAGGTATGGATTTAAGAATTCAAAAGCATGGGTATGGTATGAGGGGGAGTAGTTTCATCCCCCTACCAAAAAAGATCCAAGAAACCAAAGCGTGTATAAATGTAAAAAATTTTGACACGGAATGTTTTAAATATTCAATGCTAGCCAAATATGTTGTAAATAATACTTGTAGACCCGGTGTTGAATATCAAAATGTACAAAATAGATATAATTTTTGTGGTATGGTTTATCCTGTAAATATTAAAGATGTATGTAAATTTGAGAAGCAAAACCCCGGAGTCAGTGTAAATATTTTTGGGCTAGATGACGGCAATAATGTGTACCCACTACGGGTTGTAAAGAGAGAACTTCAAAACCATACGGATTTATTGTTGATTACAAAAGGTGAAATATCTCACTATGTATATATTAAAAACTTTGATGCCTTAGTCAACAAACAGCTGTCTCGTATGAAGTGTAAAAAAACTTTTTGCAAAAGATGCTTCTGTTTTGTAAATAAGGATATAAGGAGAGGTGGTGCCCAGTGGTTGTTGGAACATCAAAGGCTATGCAATGAAAATTACGAGTGTAAAATTAGTTTACCACCACCAACCCGATCTGTTGTACAGTTTAATCATATTAACCACCAGTATAGGATACCAATTGTTGTTTATGCAGACTTTGAGTCTACACTTGTACCGCTGGAAAACCCTGACGGTGAAATTACTAGAAGAACCAAGTACCAGATGCATAAACCAAATAGTTTTTGTTTGTTGGTTAAGTCTACCCTATCTGACCAACACTTTCAAAATTTCGGACTAACCACAACACCGGTATTGTACAGAGGTGAAAATCCTGCTAAATATTTTGTAGATACGTTGTATGATATAGCTAGTAAGGTGGATCAACTGTATGATAAAAATAATATTGTTCCTATGTTACCCCTTGAAGAAGAGGAGGAAATTCAATTTTTGAATGCTACATCTTGTTATATATGTAATAAAGAATTTACAGTGGACAATTATAAAGTTCACGATCATGACCATCTGACCGGATATTACAGAGGACCAGCTTGCAATGCATGTAATTTAAATTTAAAACTTCCAAATTTCATTCCAGTTGTGTTGCACAACCTTAGCGGGTATGATTCCCATTTTATAATACCGGAATTGGGAAGAGACACAGGCAAGATTGATGTGATAGCTCAAACTTTAGAACATTATATTAGTTTTTCTAAGAAAATTGGCAAAATAAAATTAAGATTTGTTGACTCATATAGGTTTATGCCATCAAGCCTTGCCAAACTAACTGACAATTTAAGACGACAGGATTTAAAGGAAACAAAGAAAATCGTACCTGCAGACAAATTGGATTTAGCATTAAGAAAAGGAGTGTTTCCTTATGACTATATTACAGGAATTGAAAAATTTGAAGAAACCAGACTACCACCCATTGAAGCTTTCAAAAGTAAACTGACAGACACGGAAATTTCAATTGAAGATTATAATCATGCGTGTAACGTCTGGAATGAATTAGGTATGCAAAATCTTGGTGAATATTCAGATTTTTATGTAAAATTGGATGTAACACTATTGTGTGATGTTATGGAACAATTTAGGAACACTTGCTTTGACGCCTATGGACTGGACCCCCTTCATTCGTTTACATCCCCCGGCTTAGCATGGCAGGCCATGCTAAAATCTACCGAGTGCAAGTTGGAACTGCTAAACGACATCGATATGGTTTTGATGATTGAATCAGGTGTACGCGGTGGATTAACACAGGCCGTTACAAGACATGTGAAAGCTAACAATAAATTTCTACCAAATTATGATGAGACTAAAGATTCAATTTTTCTTGGATATTTTGATGCCAATAATTTATACGGTTGGGCGATGTCCAAACCCCTTCCGTATGGCGACTTCCAGTGGGTAGACCCGGACAGCATCGGGGACATTATGCAGATCCCACAAGATGGACCGACCGGCTACATTTTCGACTGCGACTTCGAGTATCCAGAACACCTACACGATCATCATTACGACTTGCCACTGTTGGCTAAAACTGAAGTATCACCGACAGGAAGATGGCCCAAATTAATGATGACATTAAACAACAAAAACCGTTATGTGGCGCACTATTGGGTTGTACAACAAGCGTTGGAGTTAGGACTGAAAATAACAAAAATTCACCGAGTATTACAATTTTCTCAATCTTGTTACTTGAAACCCTACATAGACTCCAACACCGTGAGGAGAGCAGCAGCCACATCAGCTTTTGAAAAAGATTTTTATAAACTGATGAACAACTCAATCTTTGGAAAAACTTTAGAAAATAAGAGGAAACACAAAATTGTAAAATTAGTAAGTGATCCAAGAGCATTAGAAAAACTTGTACAAAAACCAAATTTCGGAACCACTATGATAATTAATGAAAATTTAGTAGCGGTAAGCATGAACAAAACCAAGATTGTTATGGATAGACCGTTGTACATAGGGATGTCAATATTGGATATAAGTAAAACGCATATGTATGATTTTCATTACAACAAAATGGTACAACATTATGGACGAGAAAATATCGGAGTAGCCTACATGGATACGGACGCACTAATTTATTGGATCAAGACGCAAGATATGTATGAAGATCTTCGAACGTTCATACACAAAAATGATTTTGATTTTTCCGACTACCCAAGAAATCGCCCAAACTATAATGAAAATAATAAGAAAGTTTTAGGCAAATTCAAAGATGAATGCAACGGAGCTAGCATGGAAGAAATTATTGCACTAATGTCAAAATTGTATTCTTTCAAAGTGTATAAGGGAGAACAAGAAGAAACATCAACCACTAAGAAAGCAAAAGGTGTGAAGACAGGTTATTTAAAGAAAAATATAAACTTTGAACACTACAAAAACTGTTTATTTAACGACACCACCTTAACAGCAAAATTTAACACCATAAGAAGTGAAAAACACAAATTATACAGTGTTATAGAAGTAAAAAAAGCACTATCGGCAAATGATGACAAACGACATATCATGGATGATAAAATTAACACTCTTCCTTTTGGCCACTACTCTCTTAATCCTATCAACGACTAACCTATTCTTCGTCCCTCTTCGACCCTCTACGACCTAAATTCCTTTTCCTTCCGTAAAAAAATGGGGAACACGGCAAGCCCAACGCCGTGTTCCCCATTTTTTTACATCAATTTGAATGACCTTGACCCAGTTAAATATGGGTATAATAGAAAAAAAAAAATATTTTTACTTCATCTACCGAAGAGGAAGGATAAAATTATGGATTTAAAACAAAAAATTGTTAATGAGCTTCATAAACCGGCTAGAAGAAAATTTCCCCGAAGAAATACTGTTATAAAAGGAATGAATGATCTATATCAAGCTGATTTAATCGAAATGATTCCTTATAGCAAACAAAATAAAGGATTTAAATATATATTGACTATTATCAATTGTTTTACAAAGATGGCAGATGCTTTACCGCTAAAAGATAAAACCGGCAAGAGTGTAACAAAAGCCATGGAAACTGCGATACAGAGAGACAAAAATACCATAAAACATTTACAAACCGATGATGGTAAAGAATATTTCAATAAAGAATTTTCAAATTTAATGAAAAAACACGACATAAACCATTATTCCACTAATTCAGAGGTGAAAGCATCAATCATAGAAAGATTTAATCGAACTTTAAAAGGTGCTATGTACAAGATGTTTTCAAACAGAGGATCGCACGTATGGATTGATATGTTACCAAAACTAATAAAAGATTACAATAACAAGTTCCATAGAACAATTGGTATGAAACCGAACCAAGTGACTAGTAAAAATGAAAAACTTGTATTAAAACGTATAAAAATGAATACTAAACCAAAAGTTGAAAAACTAAAGCCTAAAGTGTTTAATGTTGGTGATAAAGTGCGAATAAGCAAATACAAAGGTGTATTCAGTAAAAGATATCTGCCTAATTGGACAAATGAGGTTTTTACCGTATTTAAGGTGCAACCTACAGTACCGGAAACTTACATTTTAAAAGATAATAAAGGACAATTGCTCGAAGGAGGGTTTTATGGACATGAAATGTTAAAATCCACAGTAGGTGATGTATATCTCGTTGAAAAGGTGTTACAACGGAAAAAAGATAAAGTTAAAGTGCGATGGTTAGGATTTAATAAGAGTGAAGATTCTTGGATACCTAAAAAAGATCTTATATAATGATGGAGCATCATTTTAGGTTGAACCTTTACAAAGGATGGAGATAATACCGCAAAAGGATAGTTTTCCTATTAATAATATTGATGAACTCACGGTGGACAATTCAGAATTAAACAGTGGCAAACATGGTGTTTTATTACCAAACACGGTGCGTTGTCTTGTAACCGGTCCATCAAATTGTGGTAAAACAAATGTAGTATTCAATTTGATTACAAACCCAAAAGGATTGCGTTTCAATAACTTGTATGTCTTTTCCAAATCATTACAACAACCCAAATACCAATTATTAGAAAAAATATTTAATAATGTGCCAGAAGTGAAATATTACAAGTTTGATGCAAGTGAAAGCGTAATGCAACCGCATGAAGCTAAACCATTTTCAGTTTTTATATTTGATGATGTATCCTGTGAAAACCAAAACACTATCAGGAGTTATTTCGCTATGGGGCGACATAACAATATAGATAGCATTTACATAGGTCAGACTTATAGTAAAATACCAAAACAACTGATAAGAGACAACGCAAATGTGTTAATTGTATTCAAACAGGATGAAACTAACTTAAAACACATATATTACGATCATGTCAATGCGGATATGTCATATGAACGGTTTAAAGACATATGTGGTAAGGCTTGGGCTGAAAATTATGGATTTTTGACAATTATGAAGGAACAACCACTAAATAACGGCCGATACAGGATAGGTTTCGATAAATTTATATTAATTCACTAACCACTATATCACACAATCATTCTTGTACAGCACGTCTTGCTACAAACATGGTTAACCAAGAAAAGTTAGTAAAGGAAATTAAATCACTAAGTGATTCTATTCGGGCTAAAAACAGAGCGTTAAAATTAGGTATCAGCGAAAGGGAGAAATTTCTCGAATCTACTTTTAAACCTATTACTGAACCTTTGAAACAATTGAACAAAAAATTGACTAAACCTTCTTTTCAAGGTGATATTATTGCGCCGATAACAGAATATGAAAGGGAAAGTGTAATATCAGAAGAAATTAGCGATGAGGACCCGGAAGCCTCCATATTTAGTGATACAACGGCAGAAAGAGAAGATGTATATGCTGGTAGTGAAGAAGAAGTGGTATCTATAGCCAGTGAAGAAGAAAAAACAGAAGGAGAACCATCAAACATAAGCTTATTGGGTGAAAATATTCATACGAAAGGACCTTTAGGAAGAAAATACTTGTTAAAACTGTTAATTGGAACTGATTCTACTAAAAAATACCACAGTTATGGAGCAAGAATGTCCAAAGAAGGTATAATGATTGGTAATAGCAAATTAGATGTCGATGAATATGATAATATTCGCGTAGGTGATCAAATATATAAGGGAACAAGGGGACTATTTGAATTATTATTTCAAAATAAACCTTTAAAAGCATTGGTAAAAAATGATGATTTGGAAGTGTATAGCAAAATTTTGGAACAAACTAATGCATATAGAAGAAATTATTTACCTGAAGCACCCATATATAGAAATAGATCTGTAAAATATAAAGATTTTGTTTCCAAATTAATACCAATTATAAGAAGAAAACCTGTAAAAAGAAGATTAGTAGCATCCACTTTAGATTTAAGTTCCTCAGAACCGAGAAAAAGAAGCAAATCAGTCACCGGAAAAGGGTTGATGAAGAAACTATACAATACAAATGTAATTTATTACAATAATATCAATAAATTGGTGGATAGAATGAAACTAATACATGAAGCCAAAGAAGCGGGTCATACTGGATTGGAAAACGAATGGGTGGCTTTAGTGGATGAACTTAGAAACCGCGGGGTAATCTCATAAAAATGCGTTACCCCCTAAAATGCTATTCAGTTGCACCATGAGTGTCGACAAGTTCGGACGGTATTCCTCGGATGGATTATATTACGCGAATAACTTGAAAAGAGGTGCTGGTTTACCACAAACACCTGAAGGAGATTATGATATTAGTAATAAAAGGTTAAAAAACATAAAAGATCCCACGGATGAAAACGATGCAGTAAATTTAAAAATAGTAAAGGAAAAGATATCACCAACATTAAGACTACAAAATAACACATATGATGCAGAAAATCATAGAATTATCAACGTTGATAAACCAAATCAAAACGGTGATGCAATAAACAAAGGTTATTTGTTATCTGAATTAAAAAATACGTTAAAATTCAATGGAAAAACGTATAGTGCTAACAATAAACGTATATCCAACATAGATGATCCTAAAGATGAAAAAGACAGCGTGAATAGACGCTATTTACATTCTTTAATACCTGAAAAGACAAAAGATGGATTTTCTTTTTATAAATTTGTTATTAACGATATAGGTTATCCAAAAACTGAAAACGATGCTGTAAATCTAAAATATATTAAAGATCATTGTATCACACGTGATGTAGGGGTTATAGATTGTTTTGGTAATTGTTTAGCAAATGTAAAAGATGGTTCGGCTCCATCGGATGGTGCAACAGTAGGTCAAATGAAAGAGACTTTAAAACAAGAAACATCTGGATTTGTAAAACAAGACCAAGTGGTATCACGGCGGGGGGATTTGTTTGTACAAGGAAATGAAAAGTTTACATTACTTGAAGAAAAGAATTTACTTATTGATGGACATGTACCAAAGTATAATGTTTGGGATGGTAAAGGAAAACAATTAATAAATATAGCTCCCGCGTCATTGCCTGGTAATGTTGTTACTTTTGAACAGATAATACAATTAGAGCCAGGTGGACATAGATGGTGGAATTGTGATAACAAACGATTAACAAATGTTGCAGACCCTGATTATGTAGATAATGCTGTAAATGTTAACTTCCTTGTTAAAGTGATAGGTAATATATTATTTGATATGCATAATTATATTGCAGCCGGACAATATAAACCTGTTGATGAAAAACAGAGAAATACATGGATAAAACAAGAAATTCTTTATAAATATTTTTTTAATAAAACAACACAAATATTAGGATCCACACTTTGGGGTCCTTTTACTATTTAATTGATCAAAATCATAAATAACTTCATTTATGTTCAACTCGTCGTAGAGGTAACACATAAGCTGTGCATTTCAATTATAAAAGACAATCATGACATTTCAGTACATCAGTCCATATCGAGACACTGTAAGGAAAGGAGGTGGGATCACGTCCACAGCGGTTTCTCTATTAAGTAAAGCATTAAATCGAATTCCAGTAGGATCTGTCGTAAATAGAGCAATAGACGCTTTACCATACGAATTTCACATACCGGGAGGTTATCAGTATTGCGGACCAGGAACTAAATTGAAAAAACGACTGGAAAGAGGCGATCCAGGCATAAATAAGTTAGATCAGGCTTGTAAAGAACACGATATAGCATATTCCACATTTAGCGATACAAAAAATAGATCAATAGCTGATAAAAAGCTCGCGGATATAGCTTGGCAACGAGTAAAGTCTAGTGACGCTAGTATTGCAGAAAAAGCAGCAGCTTTAGCGGTAACAGCAGGTATGAAGGCTAAAACAGCGGTAGGAGGTGGAAAAAGGAGGCGAAGAGTGAAAAGGAGATCGGCAAAGACAAAACATGGAGGGAATATTAGAAGAAAACGACGTTCCACCAGAAAGGGTAGCAAAAAACCAACAGTATGGTCAATGGTAAAAAACGGGGCAGGTCTATACCTAAGACCGTATCGTGCATATTAAATAAAAGAAATCAATTAGTAATACCACATAAAGCGTTAACAAATATTGAATTATTTAAATACATTTCATGTTTAAAAATACCTTTTTTTCGTGGTGTCTTTATGAAAGATGAATTACCAGTTAAAATGTGGAAAAACGAAACCGGCATTGTAAATTTAGACAATTCAGAAGGTCCTGGCACTCATTGGGTTTGTTATAAGAAATTAGGTGATAATATTTATTACTTTGATAGTTTTGGCAATTTACCACCACCTAAAGAACTCGAGCATTACTTTAAATCTGCTAAAAACATATATTACAACTATAAAAGAGAACAACCTGATAACACTTTAATATGCGGCCATTTATGTTTGGAATTCCTAGCTAAAAGTATCAGTCACAATTGAGATGTCTTCCTATACGGTATCATTAACAGGAAAATCGTCCACTTTGCGAAGTATCCTTTTTCCAGCGTTACGCTTGCAAGAAGGAAGATTTTGGGAAGCGGCACTGTTGGATTTTACAACTTACAACTCTATTCCCAATGTTACGGAAGATAAAAATAACTTATTGCATTACTATAAAGGAAAAGATGCCAGTGGGAAGTTTACAGACTTAGAAGTTTGCAGTTTACCCACAGGTTCTTATGAAATTGATCATATTAATGAATTTTTGCAAAATAAAATGGGAAAAGACAATATAACATTAAAAGGTAATAACAATACGATGAAAGCTGAAATTTACTCCAAATATTATATAGATTTTACTCAGGAACACTCAATCGGTGAATTGTTAGGATTTCCCAAAGATGGGCCAATTTTAGAACCAAATCAAACACATTCCGGTAAACAAACTGTAACAATATTAAAAGTCAATAGTATAGATATAACTTGTAACATTATACAGGGAGCTTACAGAGATGGAGCAAATACCCATATAATACATACTTTTTACCCGAGTGTACCTCCAGGATTTAAAATTGTTGAAAAGCCACAAAACCTAGTATATCTGCCGTTGAACACCACTTTCATTTCAGACATCGTGTTGAACGTATTGGATCAAGACGGTAACTTGATAGATTTCCGAGAAGAGCCAATTACAGTTAGATTACATTTAAAATCGACACTTTAATACAAAAATCATGGGTTTATCATTTAAAAGTGGACAACCTACGGGAAACCGTATTAGTAGCTCTTCAGCTGTGGAGGAGTTAACACGCGAGAACATTCGTTTCTTAGAAAAGATTGGTTTAAAATTAACCGATTATGGATATACTGGATATAGCGCAGGGTCCGACATTCGACGAAACCCTATGGGAAAAAGAATATCACACCCACAACCCTTACACTTCATCAAAATTGAACAATAACGACGAAATTCGTATTCCTATACAACATCAGGACATTTACACACTACCATGTGAAAGTTACTTGTATATCGAAGGAAAAGTTACTAAAAAGGATGGTTCTACTACTGGTACAACAGTTCCATTTATAAATAATCCTATGGCTTTCCTGTTTGATGAAATTAGATATGAAATATCAGGTGTAACAGTTGATTCCACTAAAAAAGTAGGTATTGCAACAACTTTAAAAGGGATAACATCTATATCACCTAATGAAACCAATTTACTTCAACCTGCCGGATGGGTTTTACCTGAACATGACACAATCACTCCGAATACAAAGGGATATTTTGATTTTCATATTCCATTACGTTTGTTGCTTGGATTTGCTGAAGATTATAGAAAAATAATATTAAATGTTAAACAAGAATTAGTTTTGTTGAGATCTTCTAACGATAAAGACATTATTAAAGCTCCGGACGGTACAACAGATGCAACTTTAGAATGGAAATTAACATTAGACAAAATTGTATGGAGAGTTCCACATGTTAAATTAGCTGACGAGCATAGAATGCTACTATTAAGGAAATTAAAGGCTGATCGTGATATTGTAATTCCTTTTAGAAGTTGGGAATTCCATGAACATCCCAGTTTACCTGCTACGGATCGACACACTTGGACTGTTAAAACATCTAATTACGTAGAACGAGCCAGGTATATTATATTTGGTTTACAAACAGGTAGGAGAGACAGTATCACAAAACATGCAGGCAAATTTGATCATTGCAACTTAAAAAATATTAAAGTTTATTTGAATTCACAGTTTTTCCCCTACGACAATTTAAATGTGTCATTCGCTAATAAAAAGTACAGTATATTATACGATATGTATGCGAGATTCCAAAATTCATATTACGGTAAAACAAATACACCTTTATTATCACCAGAAGAATACTTAGATGGTTACACAATAGTTGTAATTGATTGTTCTAAACAAAATGAATCAGTAAAATCATCAAGTGTTGACATAAAGATAGAAATGGAATTCAACGATCCTATACCTGCAAATACAACTGCATATTGTTTAATTTTACATGATAAAATTGTCACTTACACACCTTTGACAGGAATTGTTAAAAATGTTTTATAAAAACTCGTTTTTGTAAAATTTCAATCACGGGCGCGATTATAAAAGGGGAGCGCGCAGGTCGCTCCTGATCAGTTTGTTGCCTGACATCGTATGGGTAGCATCATCTTCAATATGGCTTCTACAAGTGGTACAACCGAATGCGATATAGAAAAAGAAATTTCAGAATTTTTGGACATGAATGGACAGCAACACGGTGCAGATCAAGAAGAAGAAAAAGGTAAAAAGAAAAAATATTTGTCCAAGAGGAAAAGAAATGTGGAAGAAAATATTTCACCAAATATTTTGATGGAAGTATTTTTAAGAATTTTTTATCCAATCTCTTCAAGTTTGGATAAAAGTGTTTTAATTGGAGTAATGAAATCAACCGACTATTCACCTACAGTAATTTTAACTCACGGAACAAAAATGATTTTGTTTACAGCCAATGCTTGGGAATCTTTTATGAAACACCTCCATTTATTGGAATGTTACTTTAATAGCAACATGTTTGGCAGAAAAACAAAAGTAGGACTATTGGATTCAGACTTGGAAATTGATATTATTAAACACCGAGGTGAACATCAAATGAGATTCAGAGATACAACCAAACATGACATAAAAATTCAACTTAACAGAGAAGAATTTTTTATTTTGACATGTGCAACGGAACCCATAACAAGATATTTAAGACAACTAGTATTTTCCAGTTCAATTATTAAAGATTATTTAACAGACACTTTGGACAAACAACCGGACGCACCAATTTTGTATGGACCTGTGGACACTTCAATATTCAACAGAATTCCTCATGAAGTTCAAATGTGGAGACAATTGGAACAATATGTGCAAGAAAAAAATAATTTTGTAAAATCGGATGAAGAAACACATTTTAGTGATGAAAAGGATCAAAGTGATGAAAATGACTACAACAAAAATGACCAGATGGAAAGTTAAATAAATTTTTAAAATTTTTCACAACACTTTACACTTGAATTGGCAAATTTTCAATAAAAAATTCAAAATTTTGTGGGGTTAGGCCTACCGGGGATGGTGCCCACGTTAAATATACACCAACGCGCCTTTAACTGTACGGCCTGGCATAAATACGTGCCTACCGTGGTGTGGAAAACAGTTGACCTTCCGACACCGTGATGGATAGACTGGTGACCTTTCAAATGGACATGGAAGAAGAAATCAAGTCCAAACCGGGTATTATTGAATTTCAGGCGTTTCGTGGTAACGATGATCGGTTCATTATTAAAGAACTAGTATTTTATGATATAGATAAAAATATTCCTTATACATTTTTATTCAAACCACCATGCTCTTTTTCTTCACTAACCACCAAAGCCGCAACAACAAACCGATGGACTTGGAAATATTTTCATCACATCGATTGGTATGACGGTTTTACCAGTTATTCAGACTTGTATCATATTATGCATCAATTTTCAAATAAATTTACTAATATTTACACAAAGGGACTTGAAAAGAAAAGATGGATAGAACAATATACATCAAATCTAGTCAAAGACGTGCAAATTGATAAAAATTTTAAATTTATTTCTGAAAACGTTTGTATTTGCACACAAAGCGTAGAACATGAAAGGGACAGGCACTGTGCATTAAAAAACGCTTTAAAATTAGCTACTTACCTGCAAGATGGAGAAATCGGTGGTGGTGGTGGGGGTAACGTCGATTATAAAAGCGAGGAGCAGACCGAGACTTGGCACGAGTATTACTCGAGACTCCGAGACGACAACATCTCAGAGCTAGAAGACAGCGAGGACCTCTAGAACAACCATGGCATCCAACCAGTTTCTGCAGTCTTTGGTGGAACAATTCAACGCCCACTCCAAGTCTACAATTTTGCCGGTAAAAAAATGTTCAGAGCTGAAAGATGAAAAACATTACATCATACATGCTATGAAGAAGATGGAAACTACAGTCGGCGAGGCAATCTGCTGCAGCTTGAGCGAAGCTCCATATACACCGGGAGATGAAGCAAAATTTCAAATTTATTTGCCAAAAAGATTCGTCCATCTGCTACAAAACGAAGACCTGCGCTCCATTCAACCGGGATGCCTCTACTTGGTGTCCCACGGATCCAGCGGCAGCAACTCCACCGAGCTGACCATCCACATGGCCGAGAAGCAGCAGTGTTAAATAAAATTTAAATTTTTCTTGTATCTGTTTGTATTCACTATATAATTTTTCTCATGTAATCTTGTTTGTACTGTATTAAATAAACATTACCAAAAAAAAACAAAAAAATAAAAAAATAAAAAAGGCAATATATCAATATGTGAAACAAATAACAAAAGGTTTCACATATTGATATGTTGCCTTTTTTTTAAAAAAGCTCTGGGGTGACCTTGACCTTTGACCTTTGCATAAATTAAACAAAATAAAAATATTTTTCAAACAGCAATGTGTGTGTGTGTGTGTGTGTGTGTGTGTGTGTGTGTGTGTGTGTGTGTGTGTGTGTGTGTGTGTTTTCCCCCACCATTTTGGGTTACCAGCATACAGACTGCAAAGAAGTCCAGTTTAATTGCAACTGTCAAACCATGAGCACCCTATTTGAGCTTTGTGTAAGAAAAATTATTCAAGATCAACAGCTATTTAGCCATACTTTACGTTCCAACGCTCCTCAGCAAATTAAAATTTTTATCAAACAGTACAAGCTAGACAACAGAGGTTACAACACTTTTGGGTGGTACAAGTTTGGTGATGGTACAAAATTTTGTCAAAATTGTGGAAGGGCTGCTGTATCTAACCCAGCACAATTCCTACAAGATGATGGATGTTTACAATTAGGCCATGTAGCTCCAGTTATGAGTTACGAAACACCCAAAGAACTTTGCACAATTTGTTCAATCAATATGTTTAGTTGGAAAAAATTTAACCACCTCCCATCAGACAGCATATAAAGTCCTTCCCCCACCACTATTTCATACTACCTTCAAACAACCATGCTAATATTCATTCCGCCTTTGGACATCACACGGAAAACATCAAGATGGCTCTCACTGTAAAATGCGCAAATTATGAAGAAGTATTTGTAAGAAATCTGCAAGAATTAAACGAAATTGTTGAAGAATTTAAATCACTAATCGAACAGGGATACCGACTAAACATGCAAATTTTTGCATGCAACACAAAATGCACCCATGGCTTCAGGGATGACGACCCGCCAAGGTCACCATCATCATCAACTTCCTCGGCCTACTCCTCCAGATCGTCCATGAAGACTCAAGCCAGTCCAAACTTGGAATATTTCTCCTGACTAATATTTATATTTTGTTTCCTTACTTTACTTCAATATGCTTATTATTGTATTGTAATAAAAGAATAAAAAAATAAAAAAACCTATCTTGCTACAGTTTTGTAGCAAGATAGGATTTTTTAAAACACAAATTGGATGACCTTGAACAGGTTCTAACATGTACAGGTGTAAACGTAACCACAAATTTAAACATTTTTTTTATTTCCTAATGGTTAACCTTGAAACTTCCCCCACCATTTTTCCTCTTGGAGACCTGAGAAACAACACCAATGTGTTTCATTACATCTTGATCTTTCAAGCTGCAAACATGGATGTCCCACCACCAATATATGAGGCTGATGTAGCAGGAGGACAGAGAAGGAGATGCCAGCATTTGGATCTAGTGGAGTTGATGGAAAGGAGAATTGAAGAAAGGCAGATCAGGAAGGATACCATCCTAACACAAAAAATTTTAAAATTGGATCTTGTCATGCTTCTGGCCTTACTCATTGCAGTCTTCGTCTACTTGGTCTACGCAGTCATATACTGTCTAAGGTGCACGGAGTGTGCTGACAAGGGAGCCAACTTGCCAGTTTTCAACGCTACTCTTTAAATAAAATTTTCTTTTTTAAAACTCCAAATGGTTGACCTTGAACATGTCTCAACCTGTCTGGTTGTCTCATGAAACAGAAAAAAATTTCCTCTAAGCAACCCAACCCCCACCACCACCACCACCACGATTCCAAAAGAGCAATCCTACATGCAAGTCTGACTTCATTTCCAGCTCAGCTACGCTAGCGGTTACACGATACAATGAAGTGGGAATTACTTGTTGACAGCCTTGAACACCTCAAAGACATTTATCAAAAACTGCACATGTTATTACTTCAACATCCAGGGATGGTAATTAAAATGGATTTGGAATACGACTGTCCAACCATCGACAGTATGGATATACCCGAAGGAGTGGTCCACAATACAGAAGAAGAAACTTGTTGCTGTGAAAGTAGCACTTCAACAACAACAAGCACAAGTCCATCCAGCGCATATGAGGATGAAGGCGGATTTTTGTAAATAAAAATTTAAATTTTTTTTAAAACTTCAAATGGTTGACCTTGAACAGGTTTCAACATGGTTAAGAATATGGATGAAGAATAAAAAATTTTTTTTTTCTTCAATCTGATCACTTAACCCCCACCACATAACTGGGTACCTAGGATGCATGGAGCGACTTGGTCAGTCGCTATTCAACTCTTGCAGTGTGCACATCACACTTTTTCCGCTCAATTTACATAACTGGAGTTCTAAATGAAATATTTGGCTAAAACTTACATATTTCACAAGTTTTAAGCGAAACTAAAAATCGCGAAAAAAAATTATTTTTTTTTTTTATTTTCATATGGTTCAAAATTTTACAAGTCCCAAGGTCACCTAAGAAAACAATTAGAAAAAAATTATTTTTTTTTTTTCATATAGCTCAAAATTTTACAAGTCCCAAGTTCATCTGAGAAAAAATAATATTATTTTTTTTTCATAATGTTTCCAACAAGTACAAACTCGAATGAGTTGTTGGAAAAAAAATAATTTTTTTTATTTTTTCGCATCTGACCACTTTACCCCCACCACGCGGTCTGGTACCCGGACGGCGCGGTGCTGTCCGGTCAGTCGGCGTCCGGCTCCCGCGCGGTGATGACACCACCACCGTCGGCTGTTCGCAATTTTGTTTCCAGTTGGGCTTCGGGTTTCTCCAGTGGGTAAGTGGAAATAAAAATTATTTATTTTTTTTAGTTTTAAGAGTGGGGTTGCTAGGGTTCAGGTCAATGGCCTCTGAGGAATGCCTTACGTCACATTTGGTAGGTTTTTCGGTCTGGTCGCTGGAAAAATAAATTTTTCTTTGCACTTTTGTGGTTTCTCGTGGATTTTCACTCCACAGCCGAATACTAGGAACCACAAGAGTGCAAAGAAAAATTTTTTTGTCTTTCCGCGTGACCTTGACCTTAATTACGTCAATGACGTCATTATGGTGACGTCAGCGGTAATGATGTCGTCATGACGTCATTTCTATTACGTCATACCTATGACGTCATAGAAATGACGTCATTGATGACGTCACCGATGACGTCATTCGTGACGTCAGTGACCTTGGTGACGTCAGCATTCCTCAGGGGTCATTGACCTGAGCCAGCAGCCCTACTTTGCCACTACTAATCATGAAAATCTGCACTGTCTGATTTTAAAGCACCAAGTTCAGACTTTACAACTTTCCACACTGCCTTACTCCTATTATCAGATGTCGATATTATTTTACAGTTATTAATTTTCTTGGCCTTATCACATACTGCCTTAAATATTTTCCTGTACCTATTATAATAGTTCTGAAAGTTTACATCTCTATTAGTTTTAGCTATCCTACTAAGTTCTCTTTTATTTTTACTTGCAATTTTTATACCGTGATACACTGCAATTTTTGATACACTCTGTTGTTCAAATTATCGGTTGAAATTGAACATTTTCGAGTACAACACTGAAAGCTTTAAAACTTATTTAAATTGGTGGTTCTGAGGCTACTTCGTACACTTCTAAGTGTTTTCGAATGACGGTTTAGGCAGAGTCACGTTACATAGTTAAAGTTCCCATAGCACTTTTGCGGTTTCTCGTTGAATTTCGCTCCTAGTCCTCAATGTCACGAGGACTCTATCCAAGACTTGGAGTAAAGTGTGAGAAGCCGCAAAAGTGCTAAAACTTTCGGCATGGCCTTGGCCTACATGACGTCGGTGATGTCATCACGGTGACATAAACAACAATGACGTCATCAGAAAGTAATTTTTGTGACATTATAGGTCGTCCGTCATATGATGTCATCAGTGACGACATCGGTGGCGTAGTTGACGCCATGGCCCAGAGTCACCAATTTGCCACTACTTATGTTTACAATTTTCTTGCACCTTCTAATGCAAAAACCATTAACTATAGCTTGTTAAGATTACGCCTCCGCTGGCTTTAGGTTACTAAATTAATAGCTTTTGTCTCCTATTACCAAAGCTCTGTGTAACGTTGCAGAGTATTAGCAAAAAGTAGCTGGAATTCCCACCTCTATTCTTCCTGGGAGTAGCGCCGCGCCGCGACCCTGTTTAAAAACAAAATTTGAGAAGGCCTAATACACATAAGTTTTTGTTTCGGCGGGTGTCATGGAAGGGATACAAACTGAAAATTAAATGTTGGCATCTATTACACTCTAATTTATCATTTATTAAACTCTAATATAAAATATGCAACTAATATAATCTAATATGGCTTTTCCTGCAATTAGGGCCTAAACCAGGCGCCCAGCCGCTGTCAGTGCGGTGCCCCTCGAGGGGCACCGAGCTCCCATATGCGTGGGACTTTTGGGAGCTACTGAATATGTGTATGTAACCATGTGAAGTGGTCGAAATAACCAATCGAGTGTTATAATTTTTAATGTCAACGATATTCGTACCTTAAAAAGCTGTTGCGACAGCGACGGAATCTCGTCTCAAAGATTCATATTTTAGCTAGTCAACAACGCCGTCCTGTCGGGTGAATTTGTTCTTTGTAGCGCTAGGCGCGTTTGATGGCTGCAGAGGTTTACGGGGATCGTGTTTTAAAATTAACCAATTAAGATAGATTGACCCTTAACTTTTTCTAAAAGTAGAAAAAAGGATCTCGTCGGCTAACTTTTTAGAATTTTTAAATAAAATTTCTAATTTCAGTTATAACTGTCTAAAATGTTTTTGAGTTTTATAGATGCAGAGGTTTACGGGGATCGTGTTTCAAAACTAACCACTTAAGATAGAGATTGGCTGTTAACTTTTTCTAAAAGTAGAAAAAAGGATCTCGTCGGCTATCTTTTTATAATTCTAAAATAAAATGTCTAATTTCAGCTATAACTGTCTAAAATCATCTGTTTTTCTCAATTTTGATCTGAAGTTTTCCATTAGTGAAACTAACAAAGTAAGATTACCAAAGTGTAACCAAGGAAATTTAGCACCGTTATTCTTATTTAAAATGACACCTTAGATATAGCTCTAGGCTGCATTTAGCAGAAGATAACAGGATTCTAAAAAAAACCCTTGCATTTGAATCGAGAAAAACAGATGATTTAGTAAGGTATAGCTAAAATTAGACATTTTATTTAAAAATTCTAAAAAGATAGCCGACGAGATCTTTTTTCTACTTTTGGAAAAAGTTAAGAGCCAATCTCTATCTCAATTGGTTAGTTATAAAACACGATCCCCGTAAACCTCTGCATCTACAAAACTTGTCACTAAAGAAAAACAGATGATTTTAGACAGTTATAGCTAAAATTCGAAATTTTATTTAAAAATTCTAAAAAGACAGCCGACGAGATCCTTTTTTCTACTTTTAGAAAAAGTTAAGAGCCAACCTATCTTAATTAGTTATTAATTAGTTATTTAATTCGTTATCTTAATTAGTTATTTTTAAAACACGATTCCCGTAAACCACTGCATCCATAGAACTCGCCTAGCGCTACGCCCGCGGCCGCGAGGCGGCATTCGGGCTCGGGTAGACAGGAGCCTTAACTGGATGATTGAATTTATTCATACAGTATCTACAGTGTGATGTTTCCTCTTCAGTCATATTCATCTTAAAATAGGCACAATATTGTGTTGGGGTCTCAAGTATAGTATTAAAGTGTTAATAGTTTAACAAATGAAAATCATAACATTAAATATACTCTGATCTTTCTTTAATAATATTCTATTTTCTTAACCTAGTTGTTATTATTACTATGTGGGTCCACAGTAACAAAACTATAAGGATTTTTAAAATGGGAATAAACCTCCCAAGTAACTACTAATAAAAACAATAGCTAAATAGTTCAGTATATAGTTTTTGCGTGATTGGCAGACATAACATTAGACAGAGGGACAGACATAATTTTTTTATACCAGATTTAATTACCAGTGTATGGAAGGGGAGAGCTGTTTTTTACTGTTATCAGTAGTTAATCTCGATGTGGACTGGACATAAGTTGTGAACGTAACAGTAACCTACGTGTTGCGTTTTGAAGGACAGTGCATTTCCGCAACACTGACCGCATAGAGTACAAAGAGAAAGTACTTTAAACTGGTCCCCCGCCCAGGACTGGCGAAAACTGCTGTAATGTTTAGACAAGGGCTGTTTCATTAGCGGGCAAAACGATGTTAAAATTAGTACCCAAAACGTCACTATCCTGATCAGTTGGTGCATGTTATTCTTATGGACATCAGATCAGATGAATAACGTCACCGGCCTGATTTAAAAGCGGCATTTTCCAACATCAAAGGAATGAAACAGCCCTTCTTTTGTTTATATGTTCTCCGCAGTACTGGTCCCGCCTACACTACATACTCAATATAGTAATAATAGTTTACTCGTAAATGTATCGCTTATAAACAGATTTGGCATAAAATTTAAAAATGTCGTCAGGACTTTTCTTAGAGACATTCGTAGCACAAAGCATAATCAAAAAAGTAATCAAATCGATCCTTATTTAAAACGCTGAGGGTATTTTGTGTAGAGAACTCCTCCTACAGTTCTTAATCGATTTTCAAGTTTTTTGTGTCGTTGGACAGGGCGTGGTCTGTAGTTGTTTCCACCAAAAATTGATGAGAATCGGACTTAAAATAAAGGCACTATCCACAAAATTAAATTTGAAATTTTCCCATTAGAGAACAGATGTTTAAGTTATAAAGCATTTCAAAACTTTGACTCAATATCAACTGGATTATTGGTAGAATTTCGACCAGTAGGCGGTCCCTAGTATGTTTTAACTTACTTATTTTTATTGGTTTAATTTTTTGACCTACTGTAATTAACAGCCAATTTTACGATTTAATCCCGCTTTTATGGAATAGGATAAATTATATGTTGATAACTGATTTGATATAGCTTTTTACCCACGGCTTGGTTGTTCTTATGCACGTCTTGTCGGTCTGCCAATGAGCTAGCTCGTTCGCTCCGCTAACTCGTATGGTAAAACATAAAAAACAACACATGGATTGGCTGAAGTAGTTATCTTTCTCACAAAAACTATGCCCATAAGATTAACATAAGCATCCCACAGTGGAACGGAGCCCTGACTAAATAAATATATGATGAGTAGTAGGCATACTTGTATTTTCAAAAGTAAGATCAAATTTCTAATTTTTTCTATAGGATTTTTTAAAATCATGCGTTACAAACAAAGGCACAAGTTATGAATGGTATCATCCTACCAATTTTAATATACCGTTAGTCGATTAAAGTCTTCAAACAAGATACAACTAATAATTTCGCCTTAAATAGTATGCTTTTTCCGGATTCACTCTGCATGATTTTTTGTGTGAATATGATCGCGGTGATTTCTACCTCATCGATGTAAATCCAGGTTTAATTATTTTATCATTTTCAATTGACAAATAATTTAAACAAATTTGATCGACAGTTTTTTTTATTAACTTGCAACACAGGCCTATACAGGAGGGGTACAAGTATGTCTATACATAAGGATCACAACCCGTAAGCCGGTATATCCCTTATTGGTGTAATTACCATGGTGTATCGGTGTAAGCCTCGCCAACCTTGGCTTACACCACACCACAACACACCACCACCACCACCGCCACCTCCACCGCCGCCGCCGCACCATTCACTTCTGCCGCCGGCATCGCACCGCCACCATGGACCCTCCTAGCTGCTGGTGAGTCGACCACGACCGACCGAGACAAGTTATATTTTGAAATATAGTTTAGAAAGTAAATATATATACTCTATATACTAATATACTCTCTACATACACTTTATGTTATATTTTTGCAGGCTTTACCTTATACCAAATAATTAACAACTTTTTCCAACGAGGTTCGATTATGTCGAATCTAAAACCAAGTTTTTTAAAAATTCAGTAAAGGATATGGTCCTTAATTTAATAATAAATGCCATTTTTATTAAATGTCTCTAAATGAGGCATTTCATTTTTAATTTTATTAGCTGACTAAGGCATTTAATTTGTTAGCTTTGATGTAGGATTTTACTTTCAGAGACGTAAGTTTCGTTGGTTCCTTTATAAAACACAATGTCATTTCAAATCGGTCAACGTTTTTGAATATTCAGTTTCGGAAATTTCAAAACGGGTCTAAGACTCCTGACTTTATTTCCATCATCCCCAAGTAGAATTTTATTGTACAATTGCATATGGGTCTAGTGTAATTAATTGCACTTGTAATGTATTTAAGACCTATGTATAAATTTAAGACCTTTACTTGGTCTTAATTTATTAAGACCTCTGTTTTTGCCCCATGTAAAACTCGACTTTTTGAGAGCCGAATTGGTTACAACAACACCTGAAACGCAGAAAACTGTAAAAATAATTAATCGCATGTATTGTGTAATTAAAACCAACCAAAAACTACTGCCCTGCTAGGGACAGATGTGGTATCTGTTTTCAATGCAATTGTCAGAAAACTGCAGTAAAGACTTCAAAACCTTCCTCTAGCCAAACTATTGAATTTAATATATTTAAACTTATTTCTTCAATATAAATTTATATTATAAAACTATTAATTCCATTATTTTCAATTATTTTATCACTTCCATATCAAATAATCAGTTAGGGCACAACGTGAATTTCATTTGAACTTGATTTACTTTAGATTACTTTAGATTTACTTTAGAACTTGATTACTTTACTTGAATTACTTAGTTGGATATGGAAGTCGTATTTACAATTTAGTAAGGTTTTACGGGCTTATTTAATGTAATACAGGCATGAAACACATGTTTTAGCTCAGCAAAAAAGTAAAAAATAGTATTTCTTTCTCTCCGGTCATGTTAACCATCCATAAACGGTAAACACATTTTTTCTTAATATAAGAGAACAATGGATAGTTCGAATGTGCAGAGAACAAAGACACAAAAGTGCAGCAGCTGGGCGCATTACAGTACCTCCGGGAAGTCCAGCAATTGTCGCCAACTAACGTTCTATTGATTTGTAATATCGTGTAGGCTTCTACAATATTCTACAAAATATTTCATATATTTTGTCGTTTCTGCAACTAGATTGGCCATTATAAATTATTTAAAATTGAAGTATCTAACTTTTGCTTAGCCAATTTGTGATAACTTTTGGTACGGTGAAAACGCTCTACAAACTACTAGTTACCACAATATAGATTAGTAAAATAAACAAAAACTGTAGAAGCGAAAATTTTGTTAGCCGTTATCAAAAATATGTTGTACTCTTATAAACGTTACATCATTGTATTCAGAAAGTTCCCTAGATTACAAATATGTAAAAAAAATCAAAATCCCAAAAATGTCAGTTACCACATCTATTCTGTGCTTAGCACGGCAGTATAATAATTAGACAATACTTTAGTTTTGGGTGGGTCCTTGGCACGGTGGTCGACGCGATGGACTCACTTGCGTCGCCATCAGGCGATGGGTTCAGTCCCCACAACTCTGTCCAGTTACTTCAACGGGCATCACATTCATTCCACACACGTCATTCATTCATATTTTCTTTAAAATAAGCCTACATTGATGCTGTCTTAAGAGTCATCCTTACCCCTGGGCCAGTAGCCCATTGTTGCGCAGTCGGCAATGTTAACCATACGGCTTATGCAAAACATGGTATTTTATTCCCCTGTTCCGGACGCCGTTTTTCAACCGATTTTCTTTAAACTTGGCAAGTGTTTAGTTGAATATTATTTTAATATTAGGCTCCTCATACCACGAAATTTTGAAAATTTAACAAATATTACTAAGGAAAATCGAGTTACTCTGCGACGTCACAGAGAGTAATATTTGTTAAATTTTCAAAATTTCGAGGCACGAGGGGCCTAATATAACTATTCAATTAAACACTTACCAAGTTTAAAGGAGTTCGGTTGAAAAACGGCGTCCGAAACAGAGGAATTAAATACCATGTTTTGCATTAAAAGCCGTATGTCACTTATGTCACTTAAAGTGACATAATGCTTCTGTACCTTAAGCAAGGTGTTCGAGTCTAAATTAACTATATAGTTCTCCCACTAACTTTTTCTGTTCTCTCTTATATTATTACGTACCAATGATAATACTAAATCTGCAGAACGGATCAAAACAAGTAAAAAAGCCAAGCTAAAATCCTGTAAAACCATCGCTTGTTTATTTTTTCATATTTTTTTAAATTACACAGAAAGTGTAATCTAATATAAATAATTTCAAAGTGCAAAGTAGAACACGTTGTAAAAATGTAATTTAAGTAATGTAACGAATGTACTTGTAAATGTAATGTAACGATATCAATACATCCCTAACGATAGGCCCTCCTAGAAACTTGATTTAAAAATTGTACACTAAAATTTAATAAATGTTTTTAATGAAATACGCAATTTAATATTGAAACTTTAACAGAAAGTAAGAGTAAAATAATTAAATTCATTTCAATGTAATTTGTTCTTAAATACTGAACAGTACTAGTATGTTCTACACCACCAACAAAATAATTTGAAGGTGATTTAGACAATTTATAAGAGCCTTAACTATTCAGCCCATTCATCAACGGTAAACAAGTTTTTTTCTGAATATCAGAACAGACTTTAAGAGAACAATGGATAGTTTTTATGACACAAATGTGCAGCTGGGGCTTTACCTCCAGCAATTGTCACCAACTAACGTTCTATTGACTTTTGAATATCGTGTAGGCTGCTACAATATTCTTAAGAATTGATTTACAGTATAAAAGTCCTCTCATGAACCTGTTTAGTCAACAAATAAGGTAGTGTTCTTTGAATATTTATCAGGCATACTAATTATAGTTTAAATATTGTATTTTTTTATTAATAACTATTATTAATAATTGAATGTTTATTAATAGAAATAATGATATAAAGTCCCATAAAAAGTTGTTTTCATTTTTAAACAATAAAGTAATATTCATATTGTATATTATTCTAGGTTTACTTTATGATCCAATATTGGCAATTTTTGGAGATTTATGTTTTAGAGTCGGAAATCTATTTTGTCAGCCCTTTGTACTAGGCTCAAGCTGAAATAATACACCAACAGTTGGAATTGTACTTTTAAGTAATTAAACAGTTACTACAAGCTATTACAAGTTACTATAGTTAATACAACAGTTACAGTTGACCTAATTACAAAATATTTGTAAAATAAAACTACAGTTAATTATCAATGGTTGTTCTACAATAAATAAGACAATATAAAAACAACAGTACCATCAATAGTAGGTAATAATAGTAGATGAATCTTTGAGAAAACCACACACATTCACTATACAGTTAAAAATTATCTTGAAGCCGTTGTTTGTAACCGCTGCCGCACATCTAATAAATATCGCGTCGTCGTCGTTGTCGTCATAAGGACAGTTTCAAGCGGAGAATATAATTTAACTCAATTATGTTGAGAATTTTGTAACTACTCGAGATTATTTACATTGTTTTTCATTTTGAAATGTTGTAATGACCTAAATTCTGTCGAAAATGTAATTTCGTGTATCGATCGTAATTCTATACTCTGGTAACGCCTCGTAGGCTACAAAGACCAGCTCGCCCGGGAAACGGCACTTTTCTGCCCTCATCAAAGATTGAATTTCAACTTCGTTACTCGAGGTCTTTCGTATTTTCTGCATTAATGTAATTAATAAGTACATAACAATAGACGACATCAACGTTGTAGATCGACTACTCTGATGTCAAGTCATTAGCCACATTATAGGTTTGCAGGTTTTCTTATAGCCTGTTACAGTATATCTGGTCTCCCTGTTTAAATAGTTAATTTTAAATAATTGTAGTTTAAAATTAGTTAATTATAGTTACAAAAATTAGTTAGTCCACTAATGTTAAAAAAATTCAGGAAAAATACGAGTATACATGCTGTGCAACAAATTACAAGTTTACATTAGTAAATAACTGTGAAACTTATGGAATAATATACATGTGTGTGTACCAATGAAATATGCACATCAAATTGAAGGTATCAATATGGAAACGCAACAAACTCGACCTAGAAAGGATGGCAGAGTATAAAATAGCAGGCGATTAAACTTTGGATTAAATATAAATGCTTCTTTCAAATATATATTTATTGGCATTTGGCTTTTAGCGAATTTCCCTATAGGGAATACGCTATTACGGTAGTAGCCATGGTAAGACCTAAGCCCGGGACCACTTTACTTTTTCATTTTGAGGTCCCCAGAAGCTAAAAACACCATTCGTTCATTTTCATATATATGTATATATATATATATCTATATATCTATCTATCTATCTATCTATGTGTCCGTGGTACTGATAACTTTTGAAGGTGACCTCCGATTTTGATGAAATTTGGTATGGAGGTGTAAGACCAGATCTATTTTCATGAGTTCGCGAACCAGCATTCTCGGGTTATGGGAACGGGGGTTTATGGGGTTTCAAAGGGGTCAAAAATGGGTTTTTGGCATTTTTGGACCTTAATTTTTAAAATTCATTAATTTTAACTGAAACCATTTAAAAGAGCTTAAAAAAACAAACAATTTGGTATTTTGAATTTTTATCATAGCATAACTGGTTACGGGGCAAATCAAAAAATGTGTTTTCCATGTTATTCTTATGGGAAATCAAGAAAACCCTATATCTTGCTTATTTATTAACATAACCTAATCAAATTTGGTATGTACATTATCTATATAAGGTTTAACTTATACTTGCTTACAAAACCCATATGGCGGCAAACCTACATACTCACCCCCATGGGGTTTATGGGGAAAATAAAAAACTGCCAGAGTTTGATACAATTTTGTGTTTACATTCACCAATTATTGATTACCTTAGATTTTCTAACAACACCCAATGGCAGCAAACCTACATACTCGATCCTATGGTGTTTTTATGGGGAAAGTAAATAATCTTAAATTCCATTGGAAATTCGCTGAGTACGCAGGTCTGCTGCGACGGGGGTATTTTGTTTTCTTATTGTTTTATTATTAATTTTTATTTCAATATTGGATTAAGTTCACGTTTCGCTCGGGTCAACAAAATGCATTTTCCTATAACAATGCTTTATTTTTACTTGTTCAAAAAGTATATTCAAAATTGCGGCTATTGACGACTTTAAAGGAAAAATACCTAAAAAAGCGACATTTATCAACGAAATTCAACTAAACACAAAACAAGCTGGCAAATTAAATTATCCAACCAATAAATATAAGGTCAGAAATATCTATAAGAATAAATAACGGAGTAAGTGTCGTTTTATGTCTGGATCATTAAATTTGCCAAGTGTTTAATGGCTTAGTACCAGGTTAACCGAGACTTGCTCGTTGGTTTTAATTCAGTTTTGATATAGTGTCATTAGAGCTATTAAATTCCCCCCAACAACCAACTATACCTCTTCACAGTTAACAGCTGTTTCAAAAAGTCTGCTTAATATTAATGTTTCTTTATTTTTGTATACCTTTCGTTATTATTTCGTTACCAAAATAGCAACCCATAAGACCAATGTTAAAAATTACGATTTTTAAACTTAAATTCTGACAAAATTCGATTTTTCCTGGGATGGAGGCCTTTTCTAAACTTATTTTTGGGCCAATACACTTTTAATTGCAAAGTTTAAGCAAAATCTGACAGCTAGATTTCGAGATCGTGGAACACACATCCCTTCAGACATTCCTCGTATTATAATATAGGATAGGATTAAATGTTTGTTTTTTATTTACATTTTTATAATTTTTTATTAAAATTTTTACAAAAAATTTTTAAATTTTTTTACTACCAATTTTTTTTATTAAAATTGAATTTCTATTTTTATATACCTGCCCATATAATTTTTAAAAGGCGGCCGTTTTGAAAATATGCATTGGTTAACACATTTTTCCTGAAAATAGATATTGTTATTATAAAATCCTTGTCAGCTATGAACTCCATCTGGTTGTGTCTTATTTGCGGACAGTCCAGATTGCGGACAAGGGCAAAACCTTCCAGATTGCGGACAACCCAAAAATGTAGTGGAATGCACTAATTAGATTTGTCCAGTTTGCGGACACATATTTTAATCCTGTCATAAAAACCATTTACCCAAGGAAGCAGGTAGTAAACGCACGCTGTAGGTGTTTGTGTTATTATAATATTTATTTCATGTTGTTTACATGACGCATATTGAAAAAAATTAACAAAAGGAAAAAGAAAAAAATCAAACAAATCTAATAATTTTAGCGAATTTCCCTATAGGGAATACGCCATTACGGTAGTAGCCATGGTAAGACCTAAGCCCGGGACCACTTTACTTTTTCATTTTGAGGTCCCCAGAAGCCAAAAACACCATTCGTTCATTTTCATATATATGTATATATATATATATATATATATATATATATATATATATATATATATATATATATATATATATATATTAAGCAACAGTTCACATTGAAGGACTACTATTATATTAAAAAATATTAATAAAGTAAACTGAGTATCCTTGTCAAACATTTTTTATCTAATTGCGACATGTTTCGGCACTAAGGCCATTTTCAAGCAAATAAAATAAAATAAAACTAAAAAATAAAAATAAATCTTAACTTAATACAATTTAGATAAACAAATAAAATAATCATATGTTAAATTTATCTTCTTGAAAATTTGTCAAAATGAACCAGTACTTTGGGAACATTCATACTTTTTGACATTTTATATATCTTGTATTAAATTCTTTTCTTATAATGTCAAATAAATTAAATGCAGATTAATGTAATGTAATGTAATGTAATGTAAATGTAATGTAAATTAAATTACTTTTGCAGACCATCTTCTCCATAAAAACCATAACTACCAAAGTATGAAAGAAAATATGGAAATTATTGAATACTCCAAAAAAAGGAAGAGAGATGGATTCAAAGGAACAATTCCATATATATAATGCTCAAAAAGACACCCCTCAGCTATTATTGAATGGCCAATTTCCTAACGAGAACCCGATATTTGACATTATATAAGAAAAGAATTTAATACAAGATATATAAAATGTCAAAAAGTATGAATGTTCCCAAAGTACTGGTTCATTTTGACAAATTTTCAAGAAGATAAATTTAACATATGATTATTTTATTTGTTTATCTAAATTGTATTAAGTTAAGATTTATTTTTATTTTTTAGTTTTATTTTATTTTATTTTATTTGCTTGAAAATGGCCTTAGTGCCGAAACATGTCGCAATTAGATAAAAAATGTTTGACAAGGATACTCAGTTTACTTTATTAATATTTTTTAATATATATATATATGTATATTATATATATATATATATATATGTGTGTGTCCGTGGTACTGATAACTTTTGAAGGGGACCACCGATTTTGATGAAATTTGGTTTGAAGGTGTAAGATCAGGTCTATTTTCATGAGTTCGCGAACCAGCATGATTGGGTTATGGGAACGGTGTTTTATGGGGTTTCAAAGGGGTAAAAAATAGGTTTTGGGCATTTTTGGACCTTAATTTTTAAAATTCGCCAATTTTAACTGAAACCATTTAAAAGAGCTTAAAAAAACAAACAATTTTGCATTTTGAATTTTTAATTTGGCTTAGCTTTGAGAGAAAAGCTAAAAATAGGTTTCCAATGTTAACCTTATGGGAAATCAGCAAAACCCTGTATCTCGCTTATTTATTAGAATAACTTGATACAATTTGGTATGTACATTTACTAGGTAGGATTTAACTGATATTTGCTTTCAACACCCATATGGCGGCAAACCTACATACTCACCCCCATGGGGTTTATGGGGAAAATTTAAAAGTGTCCAATATTGATACAGTTTGATATTTACCTTACGTAACTATTACATTTCCTAACAAAACTAACATTTTCTAACAACATCCAATGGCAGCAAACCTACATACTCATTACTATGGTGTTTATGGGGAAAATAAACAATCTCAAGATCCTTTGGAAATTCGCTGAGTACGCAGGTCTGCTGCGACGGGATGTATTTACTAGTAAGTGCTAAGGTTACTTAAATGTATATACAATCTTTAATTTTCTTAGTTTCTCTTTATCAAGAAAATTCGTTCTAACCTAACCTAACCTAACCTAACCTAACCTAATCTAACCTAACCTAACCTAACCTAAATATGTAAGTGGCTTGGCAATCTCAGAAGGGGAAAAAATTACATCATGCACCGAGACCTGTCCGCAAACTGGAATCCTCCCACCCCAAGGGCCTTGTTTACCCCCCTCGTAAAACCAGACATGTCCGCAAACTGGACTGTCCACAAATAGGACTGTCCGCAAATAGGAGGACACCCTCCATCTGTTTTTAAGCAAAAATTGTCAAGTTTAAGAAACTTTAAATGGCAGCTTGCGGTTTAACGAAGCATTTTGGATATGTTTAACTTTTCTGCTTATTATGATGTGTGCAATAACCCTCTTAATCATAGTTTTTTCCAACACCCTCAGCAATAACCTAACATCATGCAATATTGAACTAGTATCAACAATTGCATCTTTTTTAATGTTATTGAAATTTATTAGACGGAATCACACGCCGCTTGGACAAAGTGGCATTTTGTATCGTCTTAGGAATGAACCCTCCTTATATTTATTGATTTTTTCTTTACAGTAGTGATTAGAACGATTGTAAAACGACAGCCCAGTTTCGGGTAGCCTCGCCCGCCACGCCCGCCGGGTACCGGCTGGAAGGTTCAGTTGCAAATAAATCCGCGCCGTCCTTGCGATACAGTACTGTTATCGCCCGCCTTGTCTCTGCTCCTCACGATACCGCGCCAGCTCCAGCTCACTTTCATCCGGGCCTCTCTCCAGGCCTTGTCTGGAACAAAGGATATTGCAGATGTTGGCCCTCGAATTTTGAAGTAATGAATTAGTTTTAAGAATTACTGTCTTTGCTTTCCCTATTAAAATACGTTTGGGTTTCAGCGGATACATTATTCTCGAGTGCAATTTGTTATTTGATTTCCGTAGTACTCATAACGATCTTAACTTCCTAACCGTTCTAAATAAAGAGCTTATACTGGGAAATTGTTGGGTTACTTTAACCAATAAACTTGATTATTATGAAACCGACACTGTTTCATTTTAAAACCGACACTGACGCCATTTAAAACTAATGAAGATAGCAAAAGTCTGTTTTATATTTTTTTTATTTTTTTATTTTTTTATTTTTTTACCAAAATGTTTGTGTTAAAATAATGTTTCAAATCATGCATAAGACGACATTTGTATTTAGAATTTCCAATATTCGAAAATGCGACCCACAGTTTTTGGAACACCGTGTATTTGTTCAAGATTAAAATATTTTAAAATGATTCCAATAATAACAGTCCATTGGGCGGAAATGGTTTTACAATATTTCTGAATGTAGGCTATAGAACACATTGTTGTTCAGTTACCAATTTGAGACAACTTACTTGAGACACTCGGTATATATGTATTTATTTTATTTTGTTTCAAATAACAAACAACAGCTCCTTGTTTTCTCAAAACACGACACAAGTCGTTTCAACTAATGGCGTCAATATTCACCTACATCTCATTTCTAAAACTTCATGAAGAATAAACGGGACAAATGACCCAACAACCAATCAGCATACGAAATACAATATTGACGCAATGTTAGTTTAACCGTGATGTTATTAAACTATCCATCCAATGTGCAGCAATAATTGTAGTTTTCACTGACTATTCATGAGCTGATGATGACCTCTGGTAAGGATATTGCTTTGCCTCTGCCCAACGGAGCGGTTGAAGGTTACTCAGATTAGATGAGTTACCATAGCTGTTAATTAATCGACAACTAGAGCCGTTGGAGCAACAGAGGATCTTATGTAACTGGGACCGGCCGGCGCGGCGCGGCGGCTCGCTATCTCATGGTTTATGCTAACATGGTGTCATTATGCTGTGGAGGTGTACGTGGGTGATGAAACAGAAGTGCCAAGTAGATCGGAGGCAATGATGAAAAACAAATTATTAACTGTAAAAAACAAAATGGCAGATAACGGCTCAACGAAGTCAAAATCGAAAAAATTTTACTGAACGTTTTCGATTTTTGTGTTTCGTAGAATGCGAATACGTAAACACGTTAACTTTTGAAATAAACCTCCTATTTCGATGAAACTTGGTATGAAAATGTAGGGTGGCGAACTTAAGGTTATGTTGAAAAAACTGATGATTGGACCATGGGAATGGGGGTTTATGGGGTTTCAAAAAGGCCAAATATGGGATTTCAGATTTTTTACCCTTAATTCTTAAAATTAGACATGTTATATTTTTGAACACAAAATATAACGTCTTGAAATAATTTATAATTATTTGGGAGGTGCTTTTTTTCCTTTTTTTACAAAAATATTTATTAAATTCACTATGAGTAGGCTACGCAGGTTTGCTGCAACGGAAGTATTATTAAAATAATACCTTTAGTCACAGGCAGCAGTTTTAAACTTATCAATAGGGAAAACCTTTTTTAAAACTTCATAATTTGTCTGATTTTATTTAAATTTTTAATTTACTTTATTTACTTGATAATACATTTTTAACCTCTTACAAATAGGTGAAGCAAAAAGTTACTCCTATAACCTAACTCATACAAAAAGGTGTCAACAGGAAGACCTTTCACTTGAAGCCGTGTAAAGTTGATGGATTATCTTGCGTCAGTGAACAAATATTTTCATTGTAATATTCCTAACTACCCTTAAAATGAGGGCGACCACTTTTATTTAAGTTGTTTGAAAGCAACATCAAATACCTGACACATTCCTTTGGACTTATACATTTAAAGAAGTAAACATATTACTTTGTACAATAAACAGACAAATTGAATACAATACAGTATTTACACTAAAGTATTATCTATCTTCTTATTTCTATAAGGGTTTCGTCTGTTACGTCCCTTTTTCTCTCGACCTACTGAACCGATTTTTAAGATTGAGGTGTCATTTTAAAGCTTAGGATATACCGCAGTGACGAATCGCAATTAAAAAGGTCATACTGTTTCGGGCTTCGCCCCCCTCGCCTTTGATTTATTTCTAGAGGGCGCTTTAAAATGTTGACCAACTTTTTTTGCAAGTTCTTTAATGAATTGTAATTTAACAGCTGATTGCCTTCAGATGAATTTTAAAAGCCAGATAGTAAACAAGAATAGATCTCTGTCACTTCATAATCAACATTCACGTATTGTAGGTGAGTTTCACCCATACAGATTCATAAAATGCGCAATTTGCGCACGGGCCACCTCGTAAAACTAAAAATAATAATTATCAAACAAGATTACGGTACAATGTGCCCCTGAACACTCTACCGACCTTTCCAGGTATTATTCCTGGCCTAAAGACATGACAAAACACCACACATTCGAAATTTACAAAACCCCAAAGAACCACACAGCCGCTATTTTATATTCCTTACAGAATAAGTTTTAATTTTAGATAAGCTTTTTGTAATAAGCTTAAACTTGATATATTGCTCTCTGATGTAAAGGCCTAATAAGACAACAAATAATCAATTGTTTACAATTCATATTTTTTCAAACTGGCAGCTGTTTAAATCTTTAACCTTAAATTGTATAAAAATTACATAGGTAACAAAATTTAGATTATTATTTGTTGTTTTAGGAAATGTATTTTCAAATGTACGAATATAAAAATTGAGAAAATCAGTTAATGAATAAGCGAAATAGATATATAACAGCGAAATAGATATATAACAGGTTTTACTGGGCCTAGTCACTGTAGCATCGCTCCTCCGGTGCGGGTTGGGTATGCAGCCCATTGTTGAGCTGACGCCGCTACCGTGTTCATCAACAGCCAACCCGCTAAAATGCGAGACTATTTTTATTTAAATCGCTCTAGTTTGCTTATTTATATACAGATTTCCATAGTTCTTATATCGTTGGATTTGAAATTGGATTTTCTAATAAACAAATAATTGCCTAAATTTGGGTAAGTTACCTTATGTTTTTATGCTGTTTTAGGTTAAAAAGTTTAAACAGTCGCCATTTGGAAAACAGGAATTGTAAAGGACATAATATTACTTCAGTTTTAGGCCTTTACATCAAAATTCTGTACACCAAGTTACGATTGATTACACAGCAATCAGTTCTTGAATTAAAAATTATTCTTTAAATATAAAACAAACTGGCGGCTTAGTGGTTAACTATGGTGTTTTGGAAGTTTAATATGATATTTTTTCTACCACTGCATGGAAATAATCGCATTGCCACACTTGTAAACCGTACGCAAAACAGTTCATTTCCGGTTCCGTTTCATTTCTAATGTAGAGGGGCAATGTTGATTCCTGCTCGCTAAATCAAATAGCAATTTAAGGGTGCTCTACCTCGGCGTCAAAACCGTCGAGCGAGACTGTTAACTGCCGCTATACGCGGAATCTCACATTTTGGAAAATATATGACGGGTGATTTTAAATTTTGTTACTTCAATGCTTTTTTTGGTTTCAGTGTGAAATCGATCGGTGGTCTAATAACGATGTTTTTTAAATTGCAGACCTTTCGCATCTCCCTTTTTGCATCGTTATCTATAAACTTTTGACTAATCTTATTGCAGATTCTTGTTCTTAAAATTATATTGTACCGACGTATCGTCTTATTTTTCTAAAAAAATTGTTTTTAGTACGTTAAAACTTGATACAAAAACGCTTATTTCAACATTATTAGCAAGCACCCTACTTATTAATTTAAATTAATATCAAAATTTTAAGACAATAGCGGGGTACAAAATTATATTACGAAAAGAATGACACCAATATATTTTAAATCGGTTTACAACTGGGGCGACAAACACGGGGATTCTAAACCCTTGCATCCGCGCGCGGCAGATGGGTAGAGCGCACCCTTAAGGTCAGCTGTTGGTACAAACCATGCCACAGCTGTTGGTCATTGTTGTCATTTAGTAGCCTAAGGCCCAGTACACATCGGTGCGAGGATTGACCGAGGCGAGGACGAAGTGTGGGCTAAGCTAGGGCTCAGTGAGGAATTTGTCCTCCGTCGCTTCAACACACATTGTAGGGAAAAAAATGTTAAGAAATGACAAAAATGTTAAGAATAAACCATCAAAAACTCTAAAAAATAAACACGTAGACTCGCCGAGTACTGACCGAGGACCGAAGAAAACTGTGCGACAACTACAAACCCGCCGAGGGCCGATCGAGCTCGCCTCGTCCTCGCCTCGGTCACTCCTCGGTCCAATATGTGTACTGCTCCATTTGAACGCCTGTTTAACAAACTGACACATTCCTCGCTTAGCCCTCGCTTCGTCCTGGCCTCGGTCACTCCTCGGTCCAATATGTGTACTGCTCCATTTGAACGCCTGTTTAACAAACTGACACATTCCTTGCTTAGCCCTCGCTTCGTCCTTGCCTCGGTCACTCCTCGGTCCAATATGTGTACTGCTCCATTTGAACGCCTGTTTAACAAACTGACACATTCCTCGCTTAGCCCTCGCTTCGTCCTGGCCTCGGTCACTCCTCGGTCCAATATGTGTACTGCTCCATTTGAACGCCTGTTTAACAAACTGACACATTCCTCGCTTGGATGGAAATGCGGGTTACGAACTTGGAAATGCTCAACGGACTCAGAAACGGAAAAAAGACAAACTTTTGATAGTAGCAACTTGGAATGTAAGAACGATGCTGATGCCAGGGAAAATGAAGGAAATTGTATTGGAGATGGAAAAATTTAACATAGACATCTTGGCCTTGCAAGAGGTAAGATGGAAGGGAAGTGGAAGAATAGACAAAAAAGCCTATAGCCTGTTTTACAGTGGCCCAGAAAGGAGAACTGGACTAAATGGAACTGGGTTCTTATTAAATGCTAAAACTCGTAAAAGTTTTTTAGCTTTTGAACCAGTAAGTGACAGGATTTGCAAACTCAGGTTGAAAGGGAGATTCAGAAATATTTCAGTGATTTCTGCATATGCACCCACTGAGGATGCAGGAGATGATGACAAGGAAAGTTTTTATGATCAGTTAAGCAACACGTGTAGGAAAATTGCCAAGTACGATATGCGTATCCTTGTGGGAGATTTTAATGCCAAAATTGGCAAAGAAGATTTTCTAATGGGAATTGCTGGTACACACTCCTTGAATAATGAAACAAGTGGAAACGGTAGACTTCTGGCCCAGTTTGCTGCAGAACATGGCCTCGTAGTAATGAGTACCTTCTTTGCACACAAAGATATCCACAAAGGTACATGGAAAATGCCAGGCAGGAACGATGTGAACCAGATAGATCATGTTCTGGTGGGCAAGCGACATGCAACTTCAATTGCTGATGTGAGAGCCTGTAGAGGACCTAATTGTGACTCTGATCACTTCCTGGTAAAAGCTGTTGTGAAGGAGAAAATCTCTTTAGTAGAGAATGGCCCTGGAATGAAAAAGAAAAGGTGGAATTGTGATGTGCTTAAGGATACAGTCAGAGAAAGAGAATACCAACAGGCTATTCATGAAAATATTTTATCACAAGAAACAATCAATGGAAATATAGAAGAAGCATGGAAATCCATTAAGGAAGTTATACACAAAGCTGCAGAAAGTACCATAGGTGAAAAAAGACTAGAAAGGAATGCAGAATGGTTTGACAATGAATGTGTGGATGCAATCGCACAGAAGAATGAAAAGAGACAAAGAATGTTGCAACGGCCAACAAGACAGATTACTGAGGAATACAAAGATAGCCGAAGAACAGCAAATAGAATATTGAGAAAGAAAAGGAAACAATACATCAAGACCAAGATAGAGGATATTCAGCGTTTAGATGACCAAAATGAAACAAGGAAATGTTACACTGCTATTAAATGTATGACTAAAGGTTTTCAGCCGCGAGCCAACGCCTGCAAAGACAAGGATGGAAATTGTATAGAGGAAGCATCCAGCGTTCTTGAAAGATGGGCTGAACACTTTACAGAACTCTTAAATGGAACCAGCAATGGGGAGAACCAAGTGCTGGATTGGAAGCCGAAATATCAAACAGCCGACCCCTGGATTGAAGAGCCCTCGTTGGAAGAAGTCAAGGAATGCATTTTGAAGCAAAAAAACAATAGAGCACCAGGTGAGGATGAAATTAATGCAGAGCTTTGGAAGCATGGAGATCATGAATTGGCGAGCTGTTTGCACAGACTTATTCTACTGATATGGAGACAGGAATTTCTTCCCAGAGACTGGAACAATGGAGTGATTACTCCTGTGTACAAAAAAGGGGGATAAACAAGTATGCAGTAACTATCGTGGTATCACGCTGTTGGATGTAGCATACAAGATATTTTCCGCTATTTTGGTCTTACGACTTAGTCCTTCACAGAAAATGTACTCGGGGAGTACCAATGTGGTTTCCGGCCAGGGAGAGGAACTATTGATCAAATATTTAACATGCGCCAGACGATGGAAAAAACTTATGAATACGCAGTGGATTTGCACATGTTGTTCATTGATTTCAAGCAGGCGTTTGATAGTGTAGACAGGGTAAAATTACTTGATGCTCTTGAGAGTTATGGTTTTCCAGGGAAGCTGGTGCGGCTCACACAAATTACACTGGAACACACTTGCAGTGTAGTAGCTGTGGGTGGTAGGCAGAGTAAAACTTTCAGGATTTCTAGAGGTGTCAGGCAGGGTGATGCACTATCAGCTTTGCTGTTCAACTTGGCCTTACACAGTGCTGTGAGAAGACTAGACCTAAGAGGGAACATCACTCGTAGGATGATACAAGCGCATGCTTATGCTGATGACATAGCGCTTGTTGCTAGACGTCCTGATGATCTAAAAGAAATGTTTCAGACCATTGAAGAGGAGGCTAGTCGTATGGGTCTAGAAATAAATGAGCAAAAGACTCACTACTTAAAAATGTCCGAATCAGAAGTAAGAAGGAGGATCCGAAATTTGGATGTAGGGAACTACGTTTTTAAGGGTGTGGATAGGTTTGTTTACCTTGGGGCAGAGCTGAATAGCAAAAATACTGTTGCACAGGAAATCGCAAATAGAATCATGGCTGGTAACAGAGCATACTATGCTAACATTGGGATCCTTAAATCCAAGCTGATGACACGTAAGACAAAGATGAAGCTGTACAAGACTCTCATTAGGCCCGTGGTTACGTACGGAGCGGAAACCTGGTCCCTTTCTGCAGCGAACACAAACGCACTGAGAGTGTTCGAAAGAAAGATTGTAAGAAGAATATATGGAGCAGTGAAGGAAGGTGATGTATGGAGAATATTAAAGAATGAGGAAGTGAATGAGATTCTGCAGGGGGAGGATATTGTGCGCTTCATCAAGGCAAGAAGGATCAGTTGGTTGGGCCACGTGGAGAGAATGCCTCAAGGAAGACAGCCCAAAGAACTGTTGTGGCAGAACATGGAAGGGACAAGGAGAAGAGGAAGGCCGAGAAGAAGGTGGATTGATGAGGTGGAGGATGACCTAAGGACGTTGAGAGTGAGGAATTGGAGAGAGACGGTGCATGATCGTCCCAATTGGAGGCGAATTGTTGCAGAAGCCAAAGGCCACCAAGGCCTGTAGAGCTGCGGAAGAAGTAAGTAAGTACATTCCTCGCTTAGCCCTCGCTTCGTCCTGGCCTCGGTCACTCCTCGGTCCAATATGTGTACTGCTCCATTTGAACGCCTGTTTAACAAACTGACACATTCCTCGCTTAGCCCTCGCTTCGTCCTGGCCTCGGTCACTCCTCGGTCCAATATGTGTACTGCTCCATTTGAACGCCTGTTTAACAAACTGACACATTCCTTGCTTAGCCCGCGCTTCGTCCTTGCCTCGGTCAATCCTCGCACCAAAGTGTACCAGGCCTAATTGCTGCTTTTTTAGTAATGTTTGATGGTAGACAGTATTTTCCAACAGAAAAATCAAACATAACCTAAATGGCATTTTGTATGCAATAAAACATTTAATCTGATGCAAATAGAGTACAGTAGACTCCCTCTTAACCGGCCACCTTGGGACCTGGCCGCGGCCGGATAATGGATTGGCCGGTTAAACCGATGTTCATTTAAGAACGCCATCCCACAATTTTATGTGACCTAAATATAATTATTACTTGAAAAACAACCTTAATTACATTACTGTATATGATTTATAGCTAATATCCACCACCCATGAAATCCACAACAAACCTACATTAATAATAATTCGTTTCTTTATTGTGGTCTACTGGATAGTAGGTCCAAACTATTACCGGCATTGACTTCCGGTGGCAGTCACTTCCGTCCAGGACGTTATAGTTTAATTGGTTTGAGAACGTCAATATTAAATAAAGTTGAATTGAATGATACATTAGATAAGAAAACTTAGTTTCCGGCGAAACACGGCCGGTTAAAGCGATGTTGAGATAAAAAAATGGCCGGTTAAAAAGATGTTATTTTGTGTCAGGGTATAAGCCGGTTAAAGCGGAGACCGGTTAAAAGGTGGCCGGTTAAGAGGGAGTCTACTGTAGTAGGAAAAATCTTGTGTCTTTAGGCCAAGAGTAATACCTAAAAATTCGGCAGAGAGTTCGGAAATACCAATATAACAACTATTGACCCACACTTACTTTGGTTAAATTTGGCTAAATACTTTTTAACTATGTAGTATGATAAGTTTGGTGAGAAAAAACTCAGAAAAATAGGCACCCGTTTTTGTTTTGCATATTGCAACATTTTTTATTTTGGGCCCAAAAAGGGCCGAAAAATACCTAGGTTTTCAAATTTATGTTAATCAGTTATTGGAATTGACAATCATTTTGAGCCTTCTCTCATTTTTGGTACATTTTTAATTTGGTTAATTAATTGGTTTTGGTTATTATTGTTTCTTATGTTGACTCTATGGTTGATTAGGCCTATCTTTCCTTTCTACGAAGAAAGGGAATTTAGCAGTAGGTTTTTTTACTCAATCTTTATCATTATACAAATTTATCATTAAGGATTTTTTTTGTAATTTATTTACTTTTTAGTTTATACTGTATCTATGTACTTATAAAAGAGGATGTTGGTGTATATATATATATATATATATATATATATATTTGTTTGTATATTTGTGATCGATGGATTCGGAAACCACATGACCGTTTGCCATGAAACTTGTTACATATATGGAACATTTCATGGAGAACGTTTTAAAAGCCATTGGCTTTTGTATAGCCCTCAGGGCTTAGCCCCAGGACAGTCATAAATGTACCCATGTCAGGGTTTTAAACTCTCTTTTAGCTGTTGTTTTAGAAACAATCAAATCAATTTTCAGGTAAGCATTGCAAAGAATGCCGGGTATCAGCTAGTATTATATATTTTAAAACTTAAACAATTTTTTATTCTAAATATCTGTATCACATAATAATTTACCATACAAATGAAGTTGGGTTGAGCAACAGCCAAAACTGGGAAAAAATTATTCAATTTTAGAATTTTTCCACTGCCATTTACATCAGCATGATGTGCAGAAATAATTGCAAGTCTTACCCATATTTTCATATCATATTAATCTTTTTTTAATATCATATATTTATCTTATGCACATTTTCGGTTGAATTTGGCCCATAGAATGGGAAATGTAAAGAAACATAAAAATGCTGTAATACAGTGTATTTAAATTGTGCATCAGCTTTGTTTAGTATGAACAAGCCTTTTATCTTATGCACATTTTCGGTTGAATTTGGCCCATAGAATGGGAAATGTAAAGAAACATAAAAATGCTGTAATACAGTGTATTTAAATTGTGCATCAGCTTTGTTTAGTATGAACCAAAAAAGGTATTTCATCGGGTGTTTTTCTCTAGCAACGCCACCTGGTTTGGTACAGTATAGGCGTCATCAAATATTTGGCAAATAAAAATGCATCATTGTTCTCATGCTTATTGTTAACATTTTTTAGATCTGGCAACCTTATAAGTGTTATCAGTATTCAACTGTTCAGGATGTTTTGTTCAATTTTCTGTGATTGGGAAAATGTTGTCCCTGTTTAGTTCAAAGCAAATGAAAAACAGTAAAAAAAATATTAGTTACTTTTAAAACCACACAACTTGTACGGGAGGAAATTAACTATTAATCGAGAAGCAAAAAAATCTGTACGAATGTGACAAATAAATATTTGCTGCTTAATATTTTTATATTATTTTACATAATGATATCCAATGAAAGTTGTTGCTATAATAGCCTTACCTACTGCCTGTAACACGGAAATAGATGCAATAGCTTATTTAATTATAGAAACAAATCTGTATTTTTAAAACCATAATAGTTAGAAATATTTGGTTTTTGGCATTAATCACTTACAAAGATTGTGGACTTTTTTAGATAAAAAAATTCAACCCCCTACTAGAGTGGGGGGTTAGGGATAACTTCATTCATACTTTATTTCATATACCTGTATCAAAATTTTAAATGGCTGCCATTCTGGTTAGGGATGAGATATCAACCTTGGATTTGCGCCACTATATTTCTTTTGAAAACCCCCTCAAAATAACAAATAACACAACCAGGCCCGGCGACAGGATTCACGGGCCCCTGTGCAATTATGAAGTCCGGGCCCCTAGATTAAGGGAACCAACCTACTTATCTTGAAAATTCCCTTCCCTTCAACTCAAAAACACGTATTGGATATACTTGAACATTTCAAGCAATATTTTAAACCCAAATTTACTATTCTGTAACCTAACTTACTTAGTTGTTATTAAATTATTTACTTTTCCTCCAAAATAAATATGCCAAAGCTATGATCTTTAATTGTTTGTATTTATTTATATATTGGAGGATAAATATTATTTGAAAAATGAAAAATGGAGGTTTAGCGATTAATTTTTTTAATACAAAAGCAGTATAGGTTTTTTTAAAAAAGAAACCTAATGAAAATAGAGTAAAAATTAATTGAGAATTATTAGGCTTATGTTCATTCTAACATCTCACATCATCATAATACAACTTGTCTAGCCGTGGCGAGGTCTTGGTCTAGCCTTCTTCCTAGCAAAGTCATAATTTTTGTTTCTATTTTAGAACATCCCGGCGGGAGAACAGGCGTTTCCAGCAGTCAAGGTCATTACTCCGCGATTGCGCCCCATCCCACCCCATTTGTTCGATAATCACAACTAAAAGCCCGTTTTAATGAGGCCTTAAAATACTTTACGTCATAATGTAAATTATAAAATGTAGTTGTCAGTCGGTGGACCATTAAATCTAAAAAAAAGAAGAACAGAAATGTTTTTTAAAAACACTTTTATGAATAAAAACTAAAAAATATTTGCTCACCTAGGCCTACCTTTATTTAGAGTCTTAATATTAAGTCTTAATTAATCTTCTTACAACAACACAGAATTGTACAAAACCAATCACATGAGAACATAAAAACATCAACAGCACCGAAATTCGAGCTTGAAAGAAACATATGCTTAGTATTGTGTTAGTGTTGTTTGGCGCACAGGATGCAACCTGATCTGATGTATGATGTATGGAAAGGCTGTGTGGGCACGGGACCTACGAAAACTACGTTAGTTTTTGTAGGCCCCGAGTCACGCCGCGCCTGTGCAGGGCCCGTAAATGTGTGTGCGACCAGCGCCAGGCAGGCACAAAACGGTTCTTGTTCTAGGGAATTTTCTCACAGTAGCGCCACCACCCTCAGTGTTTGCAATTATTGGTTTAGAATGAAGCTAAACTAATTATTCTCTGCTCATTTACATTAAGCACGTAAATAAAAAGAGCAGCCGTAAAACATTTGAACTTACTCATTTTAATTTTTAACAATGAATGTTCATTTTACACTTGCGGATGTTTTAAATCTACAAATGGGTTTTCGTCGACCCGGGCCCCCTGTGAGCCCGGGCCCCTATGCATTTGCCCCCTCTGCCCCCCCTTGTCGCCGGCCCTGAACACAACAAATAAGTAACAAATTGGTCACTCGACAGGGGTTGCTACTTTATGAGGTGAAGGATTGACTCTTAAGGCTATATATTAATAAACAGACTCTGCAATGTATCGTTTATAATATCGTAACTGCATTGCACTTTGTTTGAAGCTATCACTTTTGCATCACACTAAGGTAAATTTAATATATTTTTTTCCAGGAAATACATAGTATTCCTGGTCGCACTATTACAATGTGGGACATACACGTACAGCTTAGACCCTCCACCACTGTCTCTGGGCGCCTCGTCCAAGTGTACGTGTTCCAAGGTAGAGAAGCCGTCTTTGGCCAAGACCTGTGAAGGGTCCCCACCCTTCATGGTCTTCATGGAGGCTCTTCTGCTCACCCAGTGCTCTCTCAGGGACCCCATGCTGTGCTACGAGCCTGATATTGTGAGTGTGCGATGTGTCATGTAGTTAAATTCCTACTATCTTATAACAATATTTCTTTTATAAATCATGGTATTGTGCTATTTATTTCAAAGATGGCAATACTTAAAACAAGTGTATGACTATTACAGTATGTGCAATATATAAATAGATACATGGAATCCCATATTTTCCTTCTATACCGGTATACCTATAGTTTGAACTGTGCTTATGCTTAGCATGACTAACTGATGTGCTTATTATATAATTAACTGATGTATGCACACAAGGAACACGGTATAATAAAATGTTATGCAGATAATGAATTGTAATACGAATATTAGTATCTTGTTTCAGCATAATAAACTTAGTAGGGAATAAAAATTGCTATTGGAATTTATGTGATATTTAAAAATTCCTCGTGATAGGCATGGGATAACTCTGTAGCAGTTCACATCTGTGTTGGTTATAAGGTGGTCTCAATCATATTTAATCTTATGTTTCTTTATGTTTTATCCCAAGAACAATATACAGCTTTTGCAATGGTTTTAGTGTATGTCATATCCTAAAATGAAAATTTTGAATGCATTTTATTAAAAAATCAAAGTTAAAAAACTACTATACTAAAAAGAGAAGTATGTGGTGATTGTAGGAGACGGAGGTGGTTGACTTTGTGGTGGTGGGGGCCGGCTCTGCTGGCAGTGTCGTGGCCTCCAGGCTGAGCGAGGTGCCCCGCTGGACCGTCACTCTACTGGAGGCAGGGGGCCCCGCCCCCGCCGGCACCCAGCTGCCCTCCATGTACTTCAACTACCAGGGGTCCGACATCGACTGGAACTTCCCCCTAGAGAAGCAACCCAACTCTTGCTTGAGCAGACCGGGAGGTTTCTGCACCTATCCGAGGGGTCAGTTTGAAGGATATATTGTTACATCATCTATCAAAAATATCCAAATGTATTCTAAATTATAATTATCGGACATAGGCATTATTAAGCCTAACCTCTTTCTCTTTTTTATTTCTTACCAAGACTTTTAAGCCAGAGCTAATTTATGTACAAGGATAAACTCTATTAAGCTTGTTTTCCTGCATCAAAGAGAAGAACTGGGAACATCCAAAAGCAACAACAAGAAGGTTGAAAGTTTTATAAAGGGTAAACAGGTTAAAAATTAGGGTTTAAATATAAAAGTTAAAGAGTAGATAAACATATAAATATTCTTTTATAAATCTTGTTACTTTTTTTCTTTTTGTAAGCTATGTATACTGTCTGCGGCATTTCATGGTCATCATTCTTTATCCTATTTATAAGTTTCATATCAACACAACTCGATCAAACACTAAAAAAAACCATCTAATAAAACATGCGCCACAAACTTGCATTGCCCAAATCCTTGCAAAACTGTTTTCCTTGACAATGTCAAAAATCAGGTGTGAAAAAATAAATTTGTGCCATAAACCTTAGGCCTTAACTAAGAAGGAATTATCTTGTATGAAGAAATTGGGAGAGAAGCAGATAAATAATTAAAGTTTTCAGATTTAAGTTCAAAAACCCACACTTATCAAAATTGTTTCATCGCCCAAATCACCTTCCACTCAACCTTTTGGACAACAGTAATCCTACCTACCGACTGAAACGCCACAACTTCCTTATATACTTGACTTCCCGATCCAAACAAAGTTTTAATGTTACTTGTGTTAATGTTCTATTTCAAACTCATTTATTATAAACTAAGTAAATTTGCTAAATGTTTTTGTTATGAAAGAGATTGTAAATAAAATTATGTCACAGAAAAGTGCCAAACCCCACCAACACAATGTATTTATTTGCAGGAAAAGTGATGGGGGGCACTTCAGTACTCCATGGGAATATGTACATGAGGGGACACAAGAAAGATTACAACCGATACGCAAAAATTGGGCTCAAAGGTTGGAGCTGGAACGATGTACTACCATACTTCAAGAAGTCAGAGGACAATCTCGATTTTCTCTCAAAGGTAAACACTGCATAATTTTGATGAAGGGTTTACATTTATAATAAGTTTTTGTGAAATTACTCGTGTTAATTAAGATTAGTTATAAGCGGTACTCTTATTTGAGTCAGTTAGACACATTTTGTTATCAAGCATTTCTGTAACGGAAAAAGTAATTGTGAAATGTCTTTGATAAACAATTTTGATGTTTAAGAAGTTTTTCTTACTCATAGTTAAAATTTTTATTTATATATATATATATATATATATATATATATATATATATATATATATATATATATATATATATATATAAATTTCTCCTAAAAAATGCTGAGGAAGTAGCCCTGATAAAAAACAACAAAATGGTTTAGTTTTGAAAAAAATTACCTTTTAAAACAAATTTTATACAATTAATTGATAATTTCTTTGTTTCTTTAGTTTGTCACCTTATTTATTGAATAGCTTGTATACTAAATTTTTATGCTGGAAAATTGGCTGAGTAGATAAAAAAAACTAGTTCATAATCAATTCACTGTTTTTCTTAAAGGAATTCCACAGTCAACATGGAATGCTGACAATTTCACGTTATCCTGAGACACCCAGCTTCACCAAGTATTTCATAGAGTCTGCGCGAGAGCTAGGCTACGAGACTATGGGGGATCCAACGGGCAGGAACCAAACCCAGTTCACCATTGCGCAGATGACTGTGAGGAATGGAGAGCGGCTCACAACTTCAAAAGCGTTTCTGTACCCACCAGAAGTGCTCAGCAGGAAAAATCTCAACATAATTCCTAACGCCTATGTGAGTTTTTGACAAATTTTTTCATATTTTGTCCTAAATTTTGTAGACTTGTCATGCAATGAAAATGACACATATTATGGCAATTATGAGAGACACATAGCAGTTTATTATTATTTTAATTGATGAGATGTATGGCCTCATTTTTTTTAAGAGTTTAAAAAAAGTGTCGACCGACGGACCATACATCTCATATTCGATTATGTGACTTTGGCGCACGGACACCATCATCTTCAACAGTTTACTATTATTTTCTCTAGGTAACTAAGGTACTGTTTGATGACAACAAACGTGCCATCGGTGTAACATACTTCAAGGATGGGATCTACAGGAACCTATACGCCAAGAAGGAAGTTATCTTGAGTGCTGGAGCTATTGGGTCTCCCCACACGCTTTTGCTGTCAGGTGTTGGACCCAAGAATCACCTTCGTGATAAAGGTATAAACAACCATAAAGAACAAACCAAAGTTTGGATGATTAATATAGATATACCGTAATCTAAATTGTACAAAAAATATAAAGTAACTAAACAATTAAAAAATTCATAACCTCACTTGAAAAAAGTCCTCTTCAGGAAACAATAATACTCAAAGTAAAAAGAAGGAAATGACCTTTTGGAACTTTATGGCCCAGAAGGTACACTGGGTAAATTTTTGACAATAGACAATAATTCTTGATTTTTCTTTTTCTTTGAGACCAGTCTTACTATAACTAATACAAAAGATGTGAAAGTCCGTATTTTTTAAAATCATCTTTCCAGTTTTGAAACTTGTCCACTGTGTAGAAGGTGTGCTCATGTAGCCATGCGATGATGGTTTTTCTTAACTTCTACTCGCAATGGACATTTTTCACGTCTTCTGGCAGGATGTTGAGGTTTGTTGTCGGTTGTTTTTCATAGAGTGACATATCTGGGGGTAAAATTCTTCAACATCCTGAAAGAAGAGGTGAAAAATGTCCACTGCAGGAAGAAGTTACGAAAAAACATCACCGCATATGCACAGTGTTCTACATATTCTACACAGTGAACAAGTTTTAAACTGGAGACATGATTTTAAAAAAATACAGACTTTCATATCTTTTGTATTAGTTTTAGTGACACCTTTACTTATAGCCCAGTCAAAATAGGTTCGTGTCGGAAGTAATTCCGGAGGAGCTGAATTTTTCACAGTTGATAGACTATGATAAGGTATGCATTTTCCCAAAAGTCCCGAAAAATCCCCCTTGAGCTTTCCGCCCTACGCCCCTTTAAAGTTAAAGCTGCATTATGTTAGGAAATCAACTACAGTTTCGTAAGGAAACAAGCAATCGAAGTGGGGTTGCTTTTATTTTGTTCCTAATAAAATTTGCTAAAAAAATGTCATTACCACTTATTACAAAAACCTTAAGGTTTTGCGGCAAAATTGATACAAACGTAAAAAATTGATTTTTTTTCTTTTCATCAGTTAAAAACTTTTCCTTACAGCTCCTTTGTTTGAAGTTTATGTGTGAAACCTTAAATTTGAAGTTTGTAGAGAATGATTTTAGCATTACAATGATATATAATATCACTGTGTTTGGTTTGAGGATAACGTTTGAGGATTTGTTTTGTTTAGATTTTTAGTTTAGTTGATTTATTTTTTAATTAATTTTAAATTAAGATAGTTTTGTGCATTCTGAACTGTAAAATTAATGGAATAAATAAATACATTCATTCAAAAAAAAAAAAAAAAAAAAAAAAAAAAAAAAAAAAAAAAAACTAGCAATATTGTATTTTATTTTATGGTGACATTGAAAAAAGGCTCTGATCTTGGGCCATTTCAGTACAGAAATTATTGAATTTTAATGTCTTCCCCTCTTATTTTTTCTAAAAGGAATGACTTAGAGGAATGGAACTTCATACACCCGTATTAGGCTATTAGTACTTCATTTTGAGATACAATGTGATTTGTCAGCCCCGATGGGGGACGGCCCACTAGGAGTCACAAGAAAATCTTAAATGTTAGCATAGGGTAATATGTACCTCATATTAAAGGTCTTAATTAACAGAACACAATGCCGCAAACCCGACCTCAATCGGACAACCGAGCCGGAAATCCCAGGCGTTTTAACTTTTTTTAAAATCTTTTATAACAACTTCTAAATTCAAAAACTTCCATTGCCTGCTACTTCTCGCTCGGTTGTCCGATTGACGTCGGGTTTGCGGCATTGTGTTCTGTTAAGTGAGGCCTTTAATATGAGGTACATATTATCCTATGCTTACATTTAGGATTTTCTTGTGACTCCTGGTGGGCCGTCCCCCATTGGGGCTAAAAAATCACATTGTATCTCAAAACGAAGTACTAATGGCCAAATATGGATGTATGAAGTTCCATTCTTCTAAGTCATTCCTTTTAGAAAAAATAAGAGGGGAAGGCATTAAAATTCAATAATGTCTGTACTGAAATGGCCCAAGATCAGAGCCTTTTTTAACTGTCACCATAAAATAAAATACAATATTGCTCGTTATCCTCAAACCGAACACAGTGATATTATATATCATTGTAAAGCTAAAATTATTCTCTACAAACTTTAGACATACGGTTTTACATATAAACTTCAAACAAAGGAGCTGTAAGGGAAGGTTTTTAACTGATGAAGAGAAAAAATCAATTTTTTACGTTTGTATCAATTTTGCCGCAAAACCTTAAGGTTTTTGTAATAAAAGGTAATGACATTTTCTGTAGCAAATTTTATTGGGAACAAAATAAAAGCAACCCCACTTCAATTGCTTGTTTCCTTACGAAACTGTAGTTAATTTCCTAACATACTGCAGCTTTAACTTTAAAGGGGCGTAGGTCGGAAAGCTCAAGAGGGATTTTTCGGGACTTTTGGGAAAATGCACACCTTATCATAGTCTATCAACTGTGAAAAATTCAGCTCCTCCGGAATTACTTCCGACACGAACCTATTTTGACTGGGCTATTACTGCTGTTCTCAATGAAAAATGTAAATAAAGAATTATTGTCTATTGTCATAAATTAGCCCAGTAGACCTTCAGGGCTATAATGTTCTCTGACAATCCATCAGAGATTTTAAAACCCAGACAGTTGTTATTCTACAACAGTGGGGGGAGCCAGCTCGTTTTTAGCGCTATTCCGCCATCTCAGTCAGTGATCCAACTGTCCTTATTTAAATATCTATGGTAATATATTAATACTAGGAATGCCTATGCAGCACTGCACTAAATCAGATTGACTTGACATTTCGGTAGTTTGAAAGTTCTTTTTTTAACATGTGAAAGCAGTTCACTAATGTTTTACTAACAGCGGTTTAAGTTTTCAATTCAATCATATTATTCCCCACGTTAACCTGATGGGCAAAACATTATCTTTAACAACTGCTCATGCCTTTCAGAATAGAAATATCAAACATTTAAAACCTTATTGCAAAACTATGAAATAAGATGAATTTTTGGACACTGTAAATGTTACAAAAATTGGCCAAGAAATAAATGAGGGAGGAGTTGTGTTCACAAAAATAAATCTTCATGTATTATGTATAATGAAGGAAATGATATTTATGAAACAGCTTATGTGCTTAGGTATTGTACAATAGTTAGGTAAAGGTATTATACAATACCTTAAGGCCCATTTAATAAGGACCAGTAAATTACTACAAAAAATCAGCGTTCCACATATTCTTATGTGTCGCCGAAAATGTATCCGTATAGAAGCTCTCAAAGTCCATCTGATCGATAAAAAATACGTTATAATGTGTCGTGTATGTGGCGTTTAGCATGTATGTGGGCCTAAACAGAATTAGCTGAATATCTATGCAGTGAAAAGTTATATAAAGTAAAAATTATATTCAGTAATAATAACAAATGATATCAATGTATAATTGAAGTATCATATTTTTTCATTTGCAGTTTAAACCTATGCAAACAAACAGTCAAAACTCAAGTTTAAACAAAAGTTGACCATATATGTTTAATATAGAGTTAAACTAACCTTAAGTTAAACATGTTTGGGTAAATAGGTACTTAACGAGGCCAAAATTTAAACCAAAAAGCATAAATGTAAAAGTTTTACGTAAGAAAAAAAGTTGAGTGCTACCTCATTTGGTCAAATATAGCGTGATAACTGAAGCATACTATCAATGAATACATTTTTTTATTCATTTATACTATCCCAAGGAACAAATATGGAAAACTCATTTCACAAGCCATATAACAATAATACAACTATCATATAATTTATTCAATCCGTTTTTGCTTAAAAAGTGGACAAGATTGTTATTTTAGCATCAGTCATCTTCTTTGATGGACTGTGGAGCAGAGGCCTAAGTTATTAAGATCCATGTTTTTAAGTTACTAAGATCCTTCTCACCACTCCATATGATAACCGAACAAAATTTTATAAAATTCGATAAAATCCCTTGAAAAACGGACAAAGTAGGTTTCATGAGCGTCACAGACAGAGAGATATTTACTGAACACCAATTTTGGATTCTGTGTTGCATAAAATGAAAAGTTAACTAACAATGTCAAGCTTATAAGCAAAGTATTATAAGCTACAAAACACTAGTGTTATTAATTTAGAAATAGTTGTGAAAATTCATCTATCAGTTGTGGCCTAATACACATAATCAAAAACAAAATTATAACATTGTTTGAAGAACAAAGATAACACTAAAGAATTGATGTCTCAAAATGTTCTGCTGTTTAACTCAGTTAAAATTTTAATATGTTTTGTTACACTACTACTCTTTTAAAAACAGTTATATAATTGCAGGAGTTCCGCTGGTGGCCAATGTTCCCGGTGTGGGGCGGAGTCTGCACAACCATGTGTCGATTGCTATTCCGATACTGTTCAAAGGAAGAAGAAACCCAAGTCGTCTCAATGTGACTACGCTAGCAGAATATCTCTCATACAGAAAAGGTCCTCTTACTTCCACAGCTATGTCTCAGGTATTAAACTTAGCTTTATCCCTCTCTGCTATAATACTTCTCTGATTCAAGAATATAAATAACTATTTTTGTACTAGTAAAGAAGCTGTACGATATTAAGATATTGATATTGTTGATCTTTAGACGATCTACAGTAACTCCTCAAAAACTGCCACAATTACTCATAAAATCATAATACTGATTTATGAGTAATCAATTACTCATAAATCATAGTAGCTAAGTGGTTATAGTGCTCGCCTTTGAATCCAAAGGTTACCGGTTTGTTCCTGATGAGAAAAGTTGATAGCTTTTTAAAGGTTCTATCCTGAACCTAGTTGCCATTTGTCATTAAGCTCTTAATTAAAGATGCTATCAACAAATGGTCAATGTTAGGTAGTAACAAGACTGGGGTTTGGACCATTCCCCATCAAAACGTTAGAAAATGCCTCTGGTGTAGAAACACAAAAAAAATCTCCAAGGGCGGTTGAGAGGAGAGCTATTCGCTTTCCTCTTTCTGTCAAATAAAAAAACTAACCATACTGTATAAGAACAAATGAAAAGACAGACCATATGATGGAGATAACTCCTTTAACATATTTTTCATAACATGGCACAGTGAAACTCCTCTCTTTTAACATATTACCTATAAACAATAAACTAACTTGTTACGAACGCAAAATCTATTTCCTCCCTTTCATATCAAAGATTAACATTAAATTCAACACACAACACATGGAAACACACAAGAAAGATAAGATATGGGATTGGAACTTGTCCGCTGGAGCCATTCTGTATTGCTAAAACAGTAAGCGGCTTTTAATTCCTTTAAATTTCTAAAAAATTTACTTACGTTTTTTTGCTAAAAAGATGACTGGATTTGCACACCTGGATGAAGAAAACAAAGACATTGATGTTCCGGACATCCAGTTTTTCTTTGAAGGTCTCAGTGCCAACTGCTCCTCCACGGGGTTCAATGCTCTCGAGAGCACTCCGGACTACACCCTGGTCAAGTGAGTAGAATGTGTCTCTCATCCGATTAATAACATTAACTCTTATTTCAGTATAAGTGTCCATATCTAGAAACTGACGAGTCTTATCTTACAAAGTTTGTATATTTCAATTAAGCATGTAAAATAAAAAGATTTTTCAAATGAAAAAGATACTAACATTGAAAAAGAAACCTTCTGAAGAAGAAACCTTTATTATTTTCTAGACTGAGAATTTCATTGTCAAATTTAACAACAAAAGAGTATTTGACAGTGCCAGTGCTTCAACAATGTTCAGGGACGCTCAATACTAGGCGACTTCACTGAGTTCACTATTTCCAAGTTTAAATTGAACAATTTAAGAACTGAGTGCAATGAATCTATTACTAAATTTTGAAAAGAGTCAATTTGTGGTGTGAATTGATTAGAGGATATTTTGCTTTATTTTGTTTGCGACCGTGAATTACAATAGGCTACGTAGAGGCTGTGTTGGTTGAGTTTGTATAGTGTTATCATTTTATACAATTTTCATCTTAAGAGTGACGAAGAATGTCTTCTTGTACTTAGGCCTCCTCCATTCCAACTTCATCTCGACTGATTTTTAAGTACTGATTATAGTGATAACAATGTGAATATTCTCATTTACAAACTCATCTCTCAACCTAATAAATCTGAAGATCAATGACAAATTCATAATCAATAAAGAAGTTACTGTAAGCGACATAGCTTACAGCTGGGAAGAAACAAAGAGCGAAACAAAAGAAAAGAAGTATATCAATGTTCAATGAACTTGGATTGAAGTAAACAAGAGAGTTACGGAGAAGTGTCATAAATAGTAACGCTCATCTCTTATTGGCTCCCTCCTCATCACTTGCGTAGAGAGTGGAAGTTTTAGCACTGACTATGAAATAATCTAAAATCAGTTTTTTTAGTGTATGCATTAAACAAGCACCACCTTTTCTTATTTAATTTGGTGAGTCGACGGAGGGGGTATAAAATAATCTGCAACCAATTTTAACACACTTAGCTGGTGCACAAAAAGAATTGGTTCAAAATTCAATTTTCAGAATTGAAAACGCAAATGAATCAATTCAGTAGGATGAGCCATATTGAACATTATCAGCAGATGGAGGTAGCACTGAAATGGCGGGTTTACCTGAGCGACCACCAACAGTGTCGAAGCACTGCCAGTCTTAAATACTATGTTGTATTAGATACTCCTTAACTTTTATTTGACATTAGTCGAATAATTAAAAAAAAACAAAGTCCTAAAGTTGTTTGTTATTACTATAAGACTATTGTTAATTTACAGAAAAAGACATTCATGCATATTTAGGGAAGTGGTCTTAGGGAAGACACTTGCAAAAGAAGAAGAAAATCAATGAAGTAACGTGAACATCAATATTATTTCGTCAATTTGGGGATAAAAATAAAAACTGTTAACATGGATTGTCCTTTTTCATTTGGATTTTTTTCTTGTTAAAGGATGACTCCAACACTTCTGACACCTGAGAGCCGAGGTTTCATAGAACTTGCATCCTCGGACCCATTTATGTACCCAAGAATAGTATCTAATTACTTCAGTGCTGTAAAAGACTTAAACCTATTGCTCAAGGGTGTAAGGTAAGAGTAGTACTTAGCTATTAGCTTTATGATTTGCTTAAATGGTTCACAATTAACTTTGTTAAACCCAGGACAATTTTTAATATTCATGAAAAGCTCATTAATCAGAATCTTTAATTAACTGTTTATAATGTAATACCAATGGATATAGAACCGGATAAGTAGAGACATCCTAACGCTCCTTTCACACATCACGTTTTTAGGCCGTGCTGGAAAAAATCGCACAATTTAAAAACCCGTCCAAGTTATTGTCAACACCGATCAAGTAATTGGCAGCCGGTTAAAATCCGTCGCCGTGCCTGTGTGAAAGGTCTCATAAGATTCTATTGGAATGTCCACCGTGCGATTTTTAATCGTACGGGCAAAACCGTAATGTGTGAAAGGGGCGTTATGGAGAAGTGAGAACGCTGCCCTCAAAACACAGATAGCACAACCAAGATGGTAAGGACATACCATCTTTTCTGGAGAAAGTTGTTTTTGCTCCTTAAAGCATATTTGTAGTTTGGCAGTCTGTACCTGATTAATGCCAAAACTAATTTCTTTGACAAACTACTCTTTATAATAATGGTAAATTTTATTTTTAATAGTTAATTTTCATAGGGTTTTAATGCTCTTTGTCATTCCTAACGTTGTATGATCAATTCAAAGCAGAGAAAGCATGAGTGAGTCAAGACAGAAAATTTCCGTAGGGCATGGCATAATGGGATATACCCCATTTACCTCACTGATTCATCAACATGCACTATTATTTTTTTAGCTTAGTGCTGACCATACAATCTTATATCCCATAGCTGGGAAAAATCCGGTTTTCGCGCTAGAGCACTTTAAAGTTTTCATGTTATCCTTATGGAGAGTTTATTAATTGAACAAAAATCAGCTGATAACTCTACAGTTTTTAAAGATATAACACATTGGTTTATATCTACATATAAACCAATGTGTTATATCTTTAAAGGAAAATTATACCAAAGTGCAGCACCCCGTCGGCTTGGAGAGTGAGCAAAGTGAACGAGCTCGTCTTTAAAATGGAAGAGGGTGAGTGAGCTGAGCGAACGAGCTTTGCGTGAGAACGAAAGTAATAATTTTACTGAGCTTAAGCTCGGTCCCCCTGGTACTCTTATCTTATATATACTCTAAAACAAGCTCCGTTTGTCCGGGCAAAGTTTTTTTTCGCTCCAAGGATTTTTGATTTTTTTGATTGAATATGGGGGTTTTGGCCACCAGAAATCGATTGGAGCTGGTCCCATATCTGGGAAAAATCCGGTTTAGGCGCTAGAGCCCTTCAAAGATCCCATGTTATCCTTAATGGAGATTTTTAAGTTGAACAAAAATCAGCTGATAACTGTAGATAAAATAAACAAATGTGTTACATCTTTAACCTGTGGTTTTAGGAAAATCATACAAATGTGCAGCAAACCTTCCGCCTGGCGAGTGAGCGGAGCGAACGAGCTTTGTGTGAGAAACGAAAGTAATAATTTTACCGAGCTTAAGCTCGGTCCCCCTGGTACTATACTCTAAACAAGCTTCGTTGGTACGGGCAAACTTTTTTTTCGCTCCAAGGAATTTTTATTTTTTGGTTGATTATGGTAGCTTGGCCACCAGGAATCGATTGGCGTTGGTCCCATAGCTGGGAAAAATCCGGTTTTCGCGCTAGAGCCCTTCAAAGTTCCCATGTTATCCTTATGGAGGTTTTTAAATTGAACAAAAATCAGCTGATAACTGTAGATAAAACCAATGTGTTATCTATACTTATTTAATACGCTAAGGGGTTTTTTTGTCTTGAGAACTCCTCCTACAATTTTCAACCGATTTTCAAGTTTTTGGTGTCGTTGGATAGGGCTTGGTCTGTAGTTGTTTCTGCCAAAAATTGATGAGAATCGGACTGAAAATAAAGGCGCTATAAAAAATTGAAATCTCAAAATTTCCCATTTAAATAACACTGGGGACTGAATAAAGCATTTGAAACATCTGTTAATAATCAGCTGTAAATACGTGTAGTTATTGGCGATTAAAGATATTCACATTATTGGATTGGTCGGATGTCATTGATTTAGAGCTAAAGTAACATTTGTACTGTATTTAAATAAATTGCTCGATTTCGAGCAACACGTATACTAGTATCTTTAAAAGAAAATTATACCAAAGTGCAGAACCCTTCGGCCTGGCGAGTGAGGGAAGCGAACGAGCTCGTCGTAAAAATTAAGAGGAAGAGTGAGCGGAGCGAACGAGCTTTGCGTGAGAACGAAAGTAATAATTTTACCGAGCTTAAGCTCGGTCCCCCTGGTACAATAATTTGAAACTTGTAATAATTTTGTTGAACTCTGAATTAATGCAAAATGCAATTGATGCTGTAATGAGGGGTGAAAATGAAAATGGAAACTAAAGTTAGTCTAAGAGCCACACTCTACATGTCAAGCTATGTTACACAAAATAAGAGAGCACAAAAAAACACAACCAGAATGTGTTTTACCAATGAAAACAAAAAAATAAAGAAGGTCACATCCCATGTAAAAAATTGGCAAAGAAATTTTTTGCTAGGAGCGCTGTAAACTGAAATTGAGCACTTCATATAGAGATAGCGCCAGCAGAACGTAGGCGTAAACATACAAGAGAGAGGGAGATATTAAATGTCTTATTTAATATTGTGTTGTTAAAAACATCCCTCTAACATAAGTTACCTAGCTTATTTGGTATCATTCATTGGAAAGCTTTATTCAAGGAGAATCGTTATTTTAAGTCATTGAATTCTTTTATTGTTAGGACTTTGTCGTATGGGCTTTCAAACTTTTAATATTATTATAATGGAGGTATTTTAAAAAATCATAGGTTTACCAAAATAAACTAAGTTACACCTTACAAGTGATCAACGTCATCTTGGTATCCCGCTATTTTCAAACTTATTTCCTCGGGGTCCAAAATGAGCACTAAAGTTGGCGGAGGAAGAAAGTGTTCAAACATTAATTGTGAGAATAGGTCCAGTAATAGAAAACTGTCATAGGTTATGAATGATTTGTGAGTGTAATGTGTGGACGTGAGAGAGTCTTTGATGGTGACCATCTGCAACGAAGTCAGAACGTAAACTATTATTGCCTATGTATCACTGTGATGTTATCAAACAATCATTGCCATCAGTTATATAGTAGGGGAGTGACTAAAATTTAGCCTGAAGGTGACTTAAGTTGTGATTAAAATCATGCCAATATATTGTTTCCAGATTCGTTCAAAAGTTTATTAACACTAACGTCATGAAGAGTCAAAAAGCGGAATTATTCTTTGGTTATCTTAATGATATTGCAAAGCCATGCACAGTTCTCGAGCAGGACTCGGATGAGTACTGGAGATGTATGATCAAGCATGTGACCAATCCTGAGAACCACCAGGTGGCAACGTGCAAGATGGGAACTGAAGATGACGGTAAGACCCACTTATCAGACACAAATCAATGCTCATGAACTAAGTTAAATTTGGTATATTTTTCAAAGAGCTCTCAAATAAGATTAGTTACATCATTGAAC